>WSYH01001559.1:0-10043 GCA_036426205.1 Ascaphus truei | reverse complement strand
GCAAGGTTTTGGAGTATATAGGGAGGGGTATAACAGGGCAGTGAGGGAGCATCAGGATGCTGCGGTGTATAGGGAAGGGTATAACAGAACAGTGAGAGGGCAGCAGGATGTTGGGGTGTATACGGAGGGGTATAATGGCAGAGAGTGGGCAGGATGTAGGGGTGTATAGGGAGGGGTATAAACGGGTAGTGAGGGGGCAGCAGTATTTTGGGGTGTATAGGGAGGGGTATAATGGCAGTGAGGGCATAAAACAACACCCACCCATCTGCTGCCCCTCACTGCCATTATCCCCTCCCTATACACCCCAACATCCTGCTGCCCCCTCACTGCCATATAACCCCTCCCTAAGACCCAAAATACTGCTGCCCCTACACTGCCATTATAACCCCCCATACACCCAGCATCCTGCTGCCCCCTCACTGCCCATTATACCGCTCCCTATCCAACCCCAACAATCCTGCTCCTCTCCTGCCATTATACCCCTCCCTATACACCCAAAATACTGCTTCCCCCTCACTGCCAATCCGCCTATACACCCCTCCCTATACCCCAAAATACTGCTGCCCGCCCCTCACTACCCGTTGATACCCCTCCCTATAACACCCCTACAGTCTGCCTCCTGCCACCTCTCTGCCATTATACCCTCCGTAACACCCCAACATCCTGCTGCCCTCTCACTGTTCTGTTATACCTTCCTATACACCAGCCCAGCATCCTGCTCTCCTCACTGCCTGCCCTGTTATAACCCCCTCCCTATATACTCCAAACCTTGCTGCCCCTCACTGCCCTGTGTATAACCCTCCCATATACTCCAAAACCTTGCTGCCTCCCTCACTGCCCTATTAACCCCTCCCTATACACACCCAACATCCTGCTGCCCCCTCACTGTGCCATGTTATACCCCTCCTATACACCACATCCTGCTGCCCCCTCACTGTCCTGTTATAACCCTCCCTATACACCCCAACATCCTGCTGCCTCTCACTGTTCTGTTATCTGCTCCCTATACAACCCAACATACGCCCCCACACTGCTCTGTTAAACCCCCCCTATACACCCCACATCCTCCCCCTCACTGCCATTATACCACTCCCTCCATCACCCAAAATACTGCTGCCCCCCTCACTCCTACCCTGTTATAACCCCGCCCTATATACCCCAACATCCGTGCTGCCCCCTCACTGCCATTATACCCCTCCCTATACACCCCAACTCCTCCCCCTCACTGCCATTACCGCTCCCTATACACCCCCAACATCTCTGCCCTCACTGCCATTATACCCTCCCTATACACCACCCCAAAATACTGCCGCCTCCCTCACTCCATTATACCCCTCCCTATACACCCAAACATACTACGCCCCCTCACTGCCCTGTTATAACCCTCCCTATACACCCCAGCATCCTGCTGCCCCCTCACTGCCCTGTTTATACCCATCCCTATATACCCCACATCCGCTGCCTCCTTATGCCCTGTTATCCCCCTCCCGTATACACCAACGGCCTCTGCCTCCTCACTGCCCTGTCATACCCCTCTCTATCACACCGCATATCCTGCTGCCCCTCACTGCCCTGTTATACAACCCCTCCCTATACACCCCTCCTCCTGCTGGCCCCCTCACTGCCATGTTATAAACCCCTCCCTATACACCCCGACACCCTGCCTGCCCTCCTCACTGCCATGTTTATACCCCTCCCTTACACCAACACCCCCTCTGCCGCCCTCACTGCCAGGACCCTACACTCTCTGGGCTCTCGTTCGTATAACCGGTCACTGCCAGACCCTCTAGAAGGGACACTATCAGGTTGTCCTGACCTGTCGCTTTCCCAAAGTGCATAGGATAGATAGCAGAGCAGATACTGCGACTGCGTGGCTCTGCTACTTATATTCGTTCTACACAGAGCTACTGTATATAAGCACTGCATGAATGTTCAATACTTGGAATTGCAGCTATAAAATGGAGAGGAAAGAGGGGGAGGGAAAGAGGGGAGGGAAGAGGAGGGAGGGGAGAGACGAATGAAATATATCATCTATATTATATATATATATATATATAATATATATGGTAACTATTATACATATATATATCATATGCATGCCACTCACTTTGGAATTGTTTGCAGGGGTAATAATTAACCCTTTAAAGCCAGGCCCGTGGCACCACTGTCTGCACACATTTCTTGTTTTGTACGTGCAGAAAACATGGCGATTACTGCCTGTTAACATAGCTCTGGTAATGCAGATCACGCCTAATGATATGCAAACTGCACTCAGGCATATCAGCACTCGGCTCTGCAGGGAACAGGCGCTCTCTTCAAGTCTTGTTTAGATTGTAAGTTCTTTTGGCCGAGAGGTGACTGTCTCCCCCGCTTCCTAGCAGATCATTGCCTGATGCCAATCAGAAATAGGGAGATTTGGGTGTATGACGCAAATAAGTGTAATATCATCAATGCACAAGAACACTCTGCGGCTACGGTCCTGCCAATGAAGTGGTGTCCATTTCTAGCGCAATTGGGAGCCCCTAATCTAATCTAACATCCGGGGGGCTATTTCCTGAACTTCTCTCAAGCTCCACAAAATGGGGCAACACACAGCAAACAGAAACAAATCTTTTCTGTCACTTTTTCTGCTGGGTGACCTTGTAAATGACCCACATGATTGCAATCTCTTCAGTAAGGAATGCATAGTCCCGGTGTTGTTTTGCAGGGCACAGGCTAATTGTAACTAATGATTAACCCACGTTTCTCTCCAATACGCACACCAGCTGTTTCCCTTCAAACATGCTATGCAAATAGGGCTTATTTATGTAGGGGTGTGTTCCAGCTTCCTCCTGCGGATGGCCGTGTTATAGGGACGGTATGTCCCATGGTACTGGGCAGGTTGTCACACCTCCCGGTACCACGGCAGCTTGCTGCTCATTACACATCAAACCAAGACCAACAGATACCAGAAGTTTAAACGCCCCACAAAAAAAAGCCAATAAAATAAAAGCAGTTGTACTGTGTCCATTTGATAAATCCTATCCCGTTTATCACAGGGCGAGCCCCCCGCGTTCTGGGACCGCACAATATACACATATGTTTTTTGAACACAGAGAAACGGGAGAAATCCCATTTATTTGGAGAGCTCACAGCGGGGCTGTTAGTTTCCACATAGATATTAGTAACGGCCTCATCATCATCATCATCCTCCTCCTCCGATCGCTATAGAGGGACTAAGGGACCTGCCGTCCAGCAGGGGCGCAACCAATGTCACTTGAGGTAAACAAATGGCCAGGGTCCTAAAGAGAAGCCCCCCCCCCCGCCCTGTCAGCGTGTAATAATAACAGCTTCATTTTCATGTAGCGCTTTCTTCCGAGGCGACACAAAGCGCGTCACAATTACAGTACAGTGGCGCGGACGCCACGTAGGAATGTAACCGGAAACAGTTCCTGGTCCGTAGAGCTTACAATCTATGATTTTTAGTCACCCGGTCCTCGTCACCACACTTTCTCGGCCTCGCTGTAGCACACTCCGGCCTCTCACTCACACACCTCAGTGCTCTCTCTGCAGCACACTCGGTCTCTTCGCTCACATTTACTCAGCCTCTCTCTACAGCAACACTCAGCCTCTCACTCATACTTACTCAGTCAGCCTCCTCTCTGCCAGCACACTCGGCCTCTCACTCACACTTACTCAGCCTCTCTCGGCAGCTCACTCAGACCTCTCTCTCTCACAGCACACTCAGTCTCTCTCTCCGCTCACATCTTACTCAGCCTCTCTCTTCAGAACACTCTCACTCCACTCACACTTACTCACTCCTCTCTGCATACACTTGACCTCTCACTCACACTCAGTTTCTCTCTGAGCACACTCACC
Organism: Ascaphus truei; assembly: GCA_036426205.1. Lineage (NCBI taxonomy): Eukaryota > Metazoa > Chordata > Amphibia > Anura > Ascaphidae > Ascaphus > Ascaphus truei. The sequence continues at coordinate 6,185 of WSYH01001559.1, read as the reverse complement.
TCCCCTCACACTTACTCACACTCGGCTGCAGCACACATCGTCCTCTTTCACTCACACTCATGCAGCCTCTTGTCTCTCTGCAGCCCACTCGCCTCTCTCACTCACACTTAACTCAGCCTCTCTCTCTGAGCACCTCGCCTCTCGCTCACACTTACAGCCTCTCTCTCTGCAGCACACTCAGCCTCTCGCTCACACGTCGCTCAACATCTCTCTCTGCAGCACACTCAGCCTCTTGCTCACACTTACTCACCACTCTCTCTGCAGCTCCACTCAGCCTCTTGCTCACACTTACTCAAACCACTCTCTGCCAGCACACTCATCCTCTCGCTCACACTTATGCGGCCTTCTTCTCTCTCTTTGCAGCACACTTTGCCTCTCATCACACTTACTACTCAGCCTCTCTCTGCAGCACAGTCAGCATCTCTCACTCAACTCAGCATCTCTCTGCAGTTCACTGGCCTCCTCCTCTCGCTCCACTTACTCAGCCTCTTCTGCAGCACACTGCCTTCTCACTCACACTCAGCCTCCTCGTCTGTGTAGCACACTCCACCTCTCACTCACACCCTCAGCCTCTGTCTCTGCAGCACACAGCCTCTCCGCTCACACTTAGCCATCTGTCTATCCAGCACACTTGTCCTCTTTCACCTCACACTTCTCTCAGCTCTCTCTCTGTGTGCAACACTCCACCTCTCACCACACCTCACTCAGCCTCTGTCTCTGCCACACAGCCTCTCACTCACACTTAGCCCTCTGTCTATCCAGCACACTTGCCTCTCACTCACACTTACTCATCCTCTGTCTCTCTGCAGCCCTCTCAGCCCCTCACGTCCACACTTAGCCCTCTCTTCTGGCTGCACACTTGGCCTGTTGCTCACATTTACTCAGCCCTCTCTCTCTCTGAAGCACACTCGGCCTCTCTCACCTTCGAGCCTCTCTCACATAGGGAGGGGTATAATGGCAGTGAGGGGGCAGCAGGATGTTGGGGTGTATAGGGAGGAGTATAATGGCAGTGAGTGAGGCAGACGGGTCTTCATTAATGATTTACCTAGTCCAATGGCCTGTAAGGGAGCTTCAATGCACATTTATGCGGGTGACACAATCTTATATATATATATACACACACACATAGCCTCTCTGACCTTGGACACATACTTCAATCTGAATTTTCGAGACCTGAGAACTGGATTTCCTAAAACAAACTGTTTTTAACACTGACAAAATGGAACTACGGTATTTGGGACCAAGGCTAAATTTCTAAAGCTCCAAAGACAGAACTACAGATCAGAACCAACGCTAACACCACCCTAACTCCTGTTACTAGATTTAAATACCTGGGCATATGGTATGACTCCCATTTAACATTCAGGATGCACATTGATACCCTGACATCCAAAACCTATGCCAAACTTGGTGTACTTTTACAGGGACAAAGCCTCCCTAAGTCTGCTGGTCAGAAAGCGTATCGCACAGCAGATGCTAATGCCAATTATAGACAATGGGGACATAATATATGGCATAACACCTCAAACCCACCTTAGCAAACTTGACACCCTCTACAATTCAATATGCCGCTTTGTTCTCCAATGTAACTACAACACACATCACTGCGAAATGCTCAAAGAACTAGATTGGTCATCACTCGAGTCTAGGCGCAAAGTTCACCTTACCTGTCTTACCTTCAAATACTTCCTGGACAAGCTACCGTCTACCTGAACAAGCTCCTCACCCCTACCACATGCAGCACTTATCACCGAGATCTGACTCCAAAAGACTGTTCATGGTCCCAAGGTTCAGCAAAGTATCCGGCCGTTCCTCCTTCTCTTACCATGCACCCCAAAACTGGAACAGACTCATATCCACCACCAGTCTAAATTCTTTCAAAACTAAAGCTGTCTCACATGTTAATCTGGTCTGTAACCGTTACATACGCCTATAACATGTATTATCTCTAACTGTGCATGCAATGTCCTGTATATACTGTATACCCTGTTCATTTTATGAAACCAAGTATTGTCACCATAACTCTGTGCCCAGGAAATACAGTGAGAGTTACCTCTTATTTCGATGTCTTGCGCACAGGTAAAACATTTTATAAATAAATAAAAATTATTGGGGTGCATGTAAGGATGGGCATATTTGTGTCTGGATCCTACGAACGCGGGTACAGGGATCTCATTTACCAGGTTATTCCGGAATACGTGACTACATATGTGATACAATTTGCAACAAAACTTCAGAAAACGCACACACACCACACATCCATTGACTTGCTGCTAATCTGTTCTCTACAATTCCCTGAGTGAATGATATATTATAATTTATATAAAAACATTCATTAAATATATTAATGTGATTATAAGAATATCAATAATATAATTAATGACATATACAAAAGGAACATCTGACCTCTCTCTAATTAGTTTCTACTCTGTGCTAGTATCCCAGACAGGCGCATCTCCATAGATGGTAAACACCTTACTACGGTGCCTCACAAAATAAGGGATTCCTTTCAAATGGAAGTCACATTTGATCACAGCCCCCCCCTGAGGCACATAATATAACAAGGTTTATGGCTGTTATTGTAGCGTTAGTTAGACGCCCCATATCTGCCGATTCGCCACTAGTATCTATTCAATAGCCACACTACCAAATTCCATCCAAATCCAAAGTCAGAAAGGCCATGAAGACCCCAACACGCCATGTGGCTATCTATCCGTGGCAATCCGTGGATATTTGACTCGCTAAATGAAAGACTCCAGGACAGTCACTCCCCCAACTTATCCAATCTCTGTCACAATCAGACGCAATTCCCCGGCACGCTGCTCTGAGTACGGAGAAGGGAGTTCACCCCCCGGCCCCCAACTTTCCCCAGATTTTACCATTGCTGATTATGGCACCAACATTGGGCGCGTGCTCCGTCTTGGCGACTACGTGCGCATACCTTGTTTCATCTTACACCATCCACGTGAGTTTTATTTAACCCTTTGAGTGCCAGCCACATAATGGGATAGGGAGGAGGACAGCGAGCAGTGAGATCAGCCCAGGACACGTTCTCTCCTAGAAAGGCGTCTACATCATGTTTTCCCTGGAGAGCCAGACTCCGTCATGTAGTAGCTACATCTAAAGGGCACCCGGATGCTGGACAGGAGATGCTGGCGGTAGCCAGCGGGATCTGTGGCCAATGCTGTCACTTTGCTACCGCCTGCAGAAAGCTGAATGACCTGCAACAGACCCCTCATTTGCACGGCCATCCGCTCAAGCAAGAGGTTCTATTCCATTATCTACATGTTGGTGTCTCCTGTAGCAGAAAGAAGCAATATCCAGTAACACGACATCTCATGACACATGGAGATGGAGTTCCCAGGGTAGGGAAAGGGTCCAGGACCTCAGCCATGAATTTAGCCTGGGGGGAGGGGTGTAATTATGGGGCCCATTACATATTTTGGGCCCCTACGTTGAGTGGAAGGGAGCAGTTGAGTGCCCAGTACTCAGACATGGTATAAGACCAGGTGGTGTAGTGGAGAAATACCGAGGTCAAGGACCAAGGTATGTCCTGGACCTAGCAGAGATGTACGCCCGCTTTTAAATGTAACAGCTGGGTTTTTTCCTTGTTGACGTATTTGAGTGTGTGGGCAAAATCTCCAGAACGTTGAGTGGTGGATCTACATTCTCATATGTTCAGTCTTCATATATATATATTTTCTTATTATACATATCCATATCTTCAGTCATCATAGCTTCACGCACCCACCTCTTTATATACTGGCAGTGTGTCTCCTGGCTGAAAGGGTAATATTTGTGTGTGCGTTTGTTCAAAATCTCTTGAACATTGAGGAGTAAATCTCAGTTTCCCCTTTTTCGTGTGGGATTCAATAATGAAAGAGCGAGCTGCATACCACTGGGAAAAAACAGATTAGGCCTGGCCTTCACGTTGTGGAACAACTCAAGAACATCAAGTGGTGGATCTCCACCGCTCCTATCTTCAGTCTACGCTCCGATATTCAGTCTTCAGTTCTTATTCTTCAGTCTTCCATATTGTCAGCCTTCACCGTTTAAAATAAAAGAGACGACACACATTGTGACCTGATTGATCAAGAGAAGGTCCCACTGAGTTGGGTTATCTTCAACGTACATACAGTAGGTTGAGATGTCACGTAATGGGATCCCATGACCTTGGGGCGACCAAGAGGTGAAGTTTCAGTTAAATTGGACCTCTCGGTGGCCGGACATCTGTGGCTGCCAGGGCAAGTGGGTATTGGAGGAAGAGTGACCGTGGGGTATTTGCGCCATCTTTCAAGTTACACTTGTAGGGTGTATGTACTAAAAGGAGAGGACCTGATGGAGGTAAAACGTAGGGTATTCCTCACCCTCCCTTTTCAATGATATTATTTAAGTTGTGTGATTATTTTTCATTGTACACTACTTATTTCCGTGATTTAAATGGCTATATTAGGGCATCTCTCCCATGCAAATTGAAAAAAACAGAGAGATGTAAAACTGCAATCCCCAAGCAGATTATAATCAAGGATTGAGCCAGCCATGGAGGGGAAAAGATTTTTAATAATGAGAGTAGGGGGCGAGATATGGACTTTGTGTGGGGGGCGGGGAGGTAAGTGACAGACGCATGACCTTAAAACCACATAATCTGCTTTGAAATATAACATGGACATGAGTTCCTAATGCTGCCTTTTCATATAAAACCAGGTCCCAATCGCTCAGATTAAAAAGAGGAAAAAAATGAAAATAAGGCTGCAATATTTTTAAATCACAAGAGGCATCTGGCAATCTCACCCCCCGCTTACAGAGCCCGGGAAATACACGGGTCGTCAATCACCGCCCAGCGGGAAGACGCACGCTGCATTTATCAATGGGGTCATACCGTTAGAAGTACATTTTATTTAATGCCAGCTACATATATCCCCATCGTGGGGTACGGAGAGAAGGGGGCCCAGCAAAGAGAGAGCAGAGAGAGAGACAGAGAAATAGACAGAAAGAGACAGAAAGTGACATAAAGAGAGAGAGACAGACAGAGAGAGAGAGACATAAAGAGACAGAAAGAGACAGAGAGATACAGAGACAGAAAGTGAGAGAGAGAGAGAGAGATACAGAGACAGAAAGCGAGAGAGAGAGAAAGAGACAGAGAGAGAAAGAGACAGAGAGAGAAAGAGACAGAGAGAGACAGAGAGAGAGAGACAGAGAGAGAGATACAGGGACAGAATGCGAGAGAGAGAGATAAAGAGAGATAGAGACAGAGAGACAGAGAGAGACAGAGAGACAGAGAGAGACAGAGAGAGACAGAAAGAGAGAGAGAGACAGAAAGAGAGAGACAGAAAGAAAGAAAGAGAGAGACAGAGAGACAGAGAGAGAGATACAGGGACAGAAAGCGAGAGAGAGAGAGATAGAGAGATATAGGGGCAGAAAGGAGACAGCCCGGAGCAGAGAGAGAGGAGAGAGAGACGAGGACAGAAAGGAGACAGCCCGGAGCAGAGAGAGAGAAGAGGAGAGAAATAAGGACAGAAAGGAGACCACACGGAGCAGAGAGAGGGAGATAAGGACAGAAAGGAGACAGCCCGGAGCAGAGTGAGGGAGAGGACAGAGAGAGAGATATAAGGACAGAAAGGAGATCGCACGAAGCAGAGAGAGAAAGAGGAGAGAGAGATAAGGACAAAAAGGAGACCGCACGGAGCAGAGAGAGAGAGGAGAGAGAGATATAAGGACAGAAAGGAGACCGCACAGAGCAGAGAGAGAGAGGGACAGAAAGGAGACAGCACGGAGCAGAGAGAGAGAGGGACAGAAAGGAGACAGCACGGAGCAGAAGAGGGAGAGGAGAGAGAGATAAGGACAGAAAGGAGACAGCCCAGAGAAGAGAGAGAGGAGAGAGAGAGATAGAGATAAGGACAGCAAGGAGACCACACTGAGCAGAGAGAGAGAGAGGAGAGAGAGAGAGAGATAAGGACAGAAAGGAGACCGCCCAGAGCAGAGCGCAGAACACAGATCAGGGGCAGATTGTTTAGAGGGTATAATGATACACTGCAGCCTATTCTCTATCAGAGGGTAATACTCAGTCAGCATCACTGCACATCCCTGCATCACACACCCCTCAGGACTCACATTATATCCCGCAGATATACACATCCCTCACACTACGGCTTGTAATCTAGGGAGGTACGGTTCACACACACACA
>WSYH01015391.1:0-14323 GCA_036426205.1 Ascaphus truei | reverse complement strand
TGTCACTGTGTCACTGTGTCACTGTGTCACTGTGTCACTGTGTCACTGTGCTACTGTGTCACTGTGCTACTGTCACTATACTACTGTGCTACTGAGCTACTGTGCCACTGTGTCACTATACTACTGTGTCACTGTGTTACTGTGCTACTGTGTCACTGTCACTGTGTCACTGTGTCACTGTGCTACTGTGCTACTGTGTCACTATACTACTGTGCTACTGTGCTACTGTGTCACTATACTACTGTGTCACTGTGTCACTGTGCCACTGTGCCACTGTGCCTCTGTGCCTCTGTGCCTCTGTGCCTCTGTGCCTCTGTGCCTCTGTGCCTCTGTGCCTCTGTGTCTTTCATGTTTTTAAAGCCAGAACACTAACATTAGCTTTTCTGCACTCGCCGCGCTCGCATCTTCGTGCGGGAAGGCTGGAATTCATCCCGCGGTTTCAAATCGGGATTCCAATGTACCTGACGCGTGAAGTGTTCGAATAACGGCCGCTGCAACAGTACAAATGTTTGAATCCCTGGTTGCCAGACATGGCGTGTCAGCAGCATCACATCTACACGGCAGAGATTAAGCACTGGGCGCCGCCATTGTTCCTTGCAGTGTTTATTCTCATCACTGAGTACTGTATGAGCCAGAGTACTACGCTCAAGGAGAAATCGTTGTACTTCAATGTCATCTACAAGGGTAGGGCTGCAGTCCGAGTACTTGTGCTGAGTTCACATTGCTTTATGTGCAATAGGTGTATATCTGTCCAGCTTTTATTATTGACCACAATTGTTTCTCATCTTTATAACGCAAACCGTTTATAAGAATAGACGCCTTTCTCACATAGGGTCGCTGAACGTGTTAAAAACATAAATACTGATTACAAATAATGGCATTTCCACACATTTTCCTTGATCACTATAGAGACTTCACACTACTAACTAAAATGGAACGGGAAAATAAAGCGTAAATGGTGCATTTTATCTAAAAAGAAACATTTTGGGTCTATAAGTTCCAAACTCTGTTGACACCCTCAGGTCTTAATAAAGATACAGGTTTCTTAGCACATGGATGTCACATGGGTTTTATATATTCTTTATTACATTTTTTTTTTTTTTGCATTTTCATTTGTTTATTGTATGAGCAAAGCCAAGACTTCAGCTAGGCCTCTGTGGTTGTCTGTTCATATATTCTCTCTGCACAGGCCAAGCACCGTGACCGATTCCGATGACTTTCTGAGGGCACCTTTCTGCCATCCTCACTTAGATTTGCCCAGCGGCGGATTTCAAAATCCGCTGTCCCATGGGACTTGCATATTCCGGCCGCCTCCTTTCTGCTTCCCCACTCCTCCTTCCGATTTCGCAGCGTCGAATGACACCGCGGATGGCACCAACGTGAGGTCACCCGGCGTCTCATTCACATAGTAACGCGACATTGTGACGTCATTTGACACGCCAAAGTCACGTTGCCATGGCAACGAGATGCTGTGTGATGCCACATTGGTGACATCCGCGGCGTCGTTTGACGCTGCAAAATCGGAAGAAGTGACTTCCCATCAGGCCAGAGATGCCCGAGACTGTGGCAAAAGTATATGGGGGTGGACATTTTTGCTGCCCCAAATTCTGATGCCCTAGGCCAGGGCTTATTGGGAAATCTGCACCTGGATCTGCCAAATGTTTCTACCAAATTGGTGCAGCCGCCATCTTGGAATTCATATTTTGAAGTGATAAACCGGACATCTCATTAACCAGACTCTTAATACAAAACACGGAATGTATATTTTGCAATTTTATTATTATATTTTCAGACAATGATGGATGGATCACACCCTGATAGATGCGCAGGTACAGGCAGGTTAACTCAATCCCATATATAAAGCAAGGGAACCTTCTTACTCACTGAAGTGTTTATTTTGGGCAACAATATACAAATAAAAGGTGGGGGGGGGGAAGTACTGAGGGAACACTGGGACATGAGAGCAATGGAGGGGAAGGGGAGCTGAGGGAAGTGGGATAAATGCAGGAAATATGGATAGGTGAAAATCAGTAACTTTACCAGGATAGGAGAGATGACTGCTCAAGATGGTTCCTGGTACTAAAAGGCAGCATGTTGGTCTGGGCTGATGGGAAATTAATTGGGACCATACCACCTGGCAAGGGGAGGGGGAGCAGTAAAATGGCAGGGGGGTTGCCAAGGTGTGACGGTGAAGGGGTTAACTAGGCTCACTAATAAAGGTTCAGCCCACTTGGTTACCCCTGATACGTGTGTCGAGGTCCTAGGGTGTCAGCTCTTGGATCTAGATGTCCTAAATGCATTACTGTGACTGTGTGCAAAGTATGTGACATTAAAGATTTATGTGTGCTTTGCCTTTCCTGGGGTGCTGGGACCAGGAGATTTCTCGGCTGTAAGTTTCAGGGTGGGTTTGCCAGAGGAAGTCTTTATAGAATGTGTCTATGTATCGGGGGACCAGAGTTATGGGACACCCCAGGAGTTGGATCCGGGAATCGAGTGAGATTCTCGGATACAGCCAAGCACATTGCTCCGGGTACATTCTGACACTGAAAACGTTATTAAAACAAACCACCAGGATTACTGCTGCAGCATCTTCCAGACAAGGTAAACGGGCAGGAAGGGGTTAATGTACACCTGCCATCATACACGGGGTCCCTAGAATAAGGACGGGTGCCCAAATACATTGCCAGGTACCCTGGACCTGGTACACGGGTTCAGGTGATGCTCCAGCTATGTGATAAAGCTGAGAGTGATTTCTTGTGTGTAAAAGTTTTAAAAGTCATTTCTAAAGTGTGCCAAGAATGAGGCTAGTGAGTGTAGGCAATATATACTCTCACTCTCTCCCTCACACAAAAGACAGGACACGGTATATTTTATTTAAGAGATATTTAATAGGTGTATGTACTGATAATCTGTGAATGAACTGTGGGATTTCCAATTCATGGATTCCAAGAGACCTGGACAGCGGGGGGGGGGGCTCAGAAGGCAGAGGCAGAAGTGCCAGGTTGGCGTATGCCTCTTTGCAGAATGAGAAAAGGTGCCCTCCCGGCTTTTCAATACCAGCAAATCGGTGATTGGCTGGCAGGGAAATTCCCACTCTCTGATAGGCTGTAGAGGTTTGTGAATGGGACCCAGAAACCCATAAGGAACCTTGCCGCCAATGAGGAGTACATATATGGAGAGGAAGGTCCCCTTGGATGCACTCTACTCCACTAATATTGTAAAATAAACTTATTATTAGAAAACAAAAATTCCAATTAAAACCTATTACTAGCGCTTTCACTGTTTGTAGTGTCCTGAGTTAAGTACTCAATAACTTATCGTGTCTGTGAAATAAACACAAATAACTATGTGCCACAGAGGAGAGATCCCTTTCTCTTATAGAGCTGCTATACGCGAAATAGTACTTTTATCCCACACTGGAGATGTATATCTATCAGGCTCTTTCTCACTGATATAACTTCACTGCAGTGTGTGAAATATGCAACGATGTCTACAAACAGAGCTTAGTATGTGCAGGCTGAGAAGGTTCTGATCCAGCCCTGTACATAAAGGGAAATCTGCAGTTATCTTACCACCTAAATAAATGTATAGCTGGGTTCTAGTATAAAATAGTGGGTTCTGAATGTCCTTCCACGCTAGAGGATACACAGATCTCACAGCACCTGGGTATTTGGTAATTGTATACAAATTAAGCTACTTGTAGCTGTTGTCAGACAAAGGCAAGAATAGTTATCAATATGAGACAAAGTAACCACAATATATTTCAGGATTGGTGAAAGAGAGTAACCACAGTCTCAGCGCAGTCACACAGCACTGCCTGCACTGACTCGCCCTCAGATCTCAGGCCAGATCGCGTAAGATATAGCATGAAATCACTATCTGCAGCTAGTGCGTTCCTTTCAAATGCCCACATCTTTCTTAGCTAACTACAGAGCGGACACGGACTTCAATAGTAACAATACAGGATTAATGAAACAGTAACCTCTATGTATCAGCGCGGTCACACTGCGCTGGCTGCACTGACGCCCTCAGATCTCTGGAGGTACGCCTGAGTGCGTAAAATATAGCACAGAGTCTCTATCTATAGCGAGTGGGTTCCTTTCAATCGGCCCACATCTTTTTTAGCTAAGACACAGACTTCAGTAGTGAAAGCTCAGGAACCGATTCCTGAATGCGCTAGGCACATGGACGCGTGTGAGGTCACCCGACGCGCGTTTCATTCCTCACGGGAACTCACTGCTATCTGCGGTCTATTTAAACTGGCGGTTGCCATGGCAACCCGTGTGCTAATTGATTCTACCACGCTGAAAGCGCGCGAAAACAGACCGCCAATCAGAACACGTATAAACATTCAGATTGACTTGCCGCAGTTTGTGCCCAAGTAAAAATGACATAAAAACAAACAAGCAATGGGGGAGCGTGGGATTAAAGAGGTATATGCAATGACAATAAAATGTTGATAGTGGTCTCAAATGGTTGGGTAAAGTGGGAGATAGATTTTATGTGCTAAGGTACTTACACGGCCATGTGTAAGTATACACAATAATTGGTAAGTTTAAGACGAACTCCGTCTCTCCCAGCAGTGGTGAATTAAAATTGACAGGGTAGGGGCGAATATAACACTATATATATCTGTACTCACACGGCCCAGTGTGAGCAGTTGCAGAGGGTTGGTAACTTTGGGGTTAAATTTTTAACCCATCCACATTCATTGGTCTGTGTAATGGGGACTGTCTTCAAACTTCAGGTTGGCGTAGGTCTCAACACCCGGTTCCAGACGTCAGGTATGGTCTCCCCCCCGTTGTTATGATGTGTGGGGGTTGGAGGAGGGGAAAACAAGTGAGGCACGATTCAGTTATGTGAAATTCAAAAAAATGCATTTATTAATAAAACAACAACGGGACTCACATACATATAGGATGGACCCCTGGCCTCCTCACGCAGTCCAGGATCAGGTTACAGCAGCTGTTTGCGCCAGTCCCGCGTCCGGGATGCAGGAAGAAAAAACTGTCCTGCTCGGCTGCAAAGAACCGAGGCGCGTTTCATTCCTCACGGGAACTCACTGCTATCTGCGGTCTATTTAAACTGGCGGTTGCCATGGCAACCCGTGTGCTAATTGATTCTACCACGCTGAAAGCGCGCGAAAACAGACCGCCAATCAGAACACGTATAAACATTCAGATTGACTTGCCGCAGTTTGTGCCCAAGTAAAAATGACAACAGGCAATGGATTAAAAGGTGAAACAGTGACGTACGGACTATAAGTGAACCTATAGGCAAATTGCATATGTATATTGCTCTCCAGGTACATAACTGAGGAATAGAAGTAGCAGATAGATATAAGATGGGCATATACTTTATTCCTGCTATTGGCTTATATTTGCTCATAGAGGCAAGGAACGGGGTTAATGAATAAAAGAGGTTATCCTCGTGTGTGTCTCACACCTGGATGTCACAAAAATGCTGAGTACACAGACCCTTCATTTAACCCTTTGGGTGACAACGTTCCAAAGGTATAAATCCATTGTGCCTCTTTCTTTAACCGTGCCACATCAATATAACCTCTGCGTATTCCTGGTGTAACCAAATCAATACCTTGGAAGGAGAGACAAGTTACATTCCCCTCTATGGAATTGATTCATGTGCCTGGAAACTGAAGTGTTTCTGTGTTCTGATTGTACTGATATGCTCTGTAACACGTCTCCGGAATTCTCTTCACGTCTCCGGAATTCTCTTCACGTCTCCGGAATTCTCTTGACATTTTACCAACATATTTTAAGCCACATCGGCATGTTGCCAGGTAGATTACTCCTTCTGATGTACAATTAATGACATTTGTCATTATGTAATGTTTCGTATTATCAGAATGTGTAAACTTTTTAGAGGAGTTAATGAATTTGCTAAATGTACAGGTACCGCATCTATAGGTTCTGTTTGTTTTTTTTCCAAGTTGTGGATTGGCGACATTGGTAATGACTGTGTCCCAAACAGTCAGCTACATTTCTGGGGTGTCTATCGGTGACTGGGGGGATTCTCCTGCAGCACCTTTTTGAGATCTTCATCTACTAAATATGGGGAAAAGGGAAGAGATGGGGATAGTACTCTCGCTTCAGCTTAGTAAGTGGGCAAGTATAGGGACACGGGTGCAAGTAGGGAAGCAGAGGAACAATTGAACAACAAGAAAAATAAATCCTTATTGAAAGCACTCAGTGTGTCAAGTGTAAATGAGTGTACATAAAATAGTGTGATCAATAATAATCTAACATTGGAAATGATTGGTAGGATAGAATCTATGGCCAATCAGTGAACAAAGTACAGAAAATACACACAAACAGAAATAAAATACAGGTGACTAATTGATCCCTAGTTTGTCCACACAAGGGGGACGAGTATAAAGCTATATATTCAGCTTAGTCCATGTACAGAGCATGAAATATGTGCAGATGTGTGCAGTTTACTTCCAGCAAAATCTAGTTACTCTAGTATACCTGATTTAAAGGCGCATGAAATGTGTATTACAATCTTAGAGGCACAAATCAAATTCTTATCCAATTATAGCCTCCTGATAATAGTTAGCCTTCAGTTAGTAACAAAGTAGCTTCGAACAACAGTAGCAGCTAGCAGAATAATACTAGTAATAGTATAGTAATAATAATATAGTTTACCTGACTTATAGGCACACAAACCGTGGATACAAGCCTAGAGGCACGAATCTAGTTCATATCCAGTTATAGACCCCTAATAGTATTTAACCTAAAGTATCATAGCAAGGTGCAACAAAGTAGCCTATAATAGCAAAAGCATTGGAATAAGGATATTCAAAACAAATAAGAAAACTCATAAATACGATAATTTCACGAAATCTCAGAAGGATATTATTAGTGATCTAGAAACTGATAAAGATATTATCCTTAAACCCGCAGATAAAGGTGGAGCATTGGTAATGATGAACCGCAGGGATTATAAATCAGAAATCAGGAGACAATTGGGGGGTGAGAGTTTCTATAGAAAAGTTGACCGTGACCCCACTAGAGAGGTGGCCAATAGGATTCTAGAAATGGTCAATTTGGCAATGGAGGGGGGTGTAATAACTAAAAAACAAAGAGACTATCTGATAAAAAAAGATCCAGTTATACCAGTGTTTTACACCCTACCTAAAATTCACAAAAACCTAAGGATGTCCCCAGGTAGACCTATAGTAGCTGGTACGGAATCCATTTTCCAGCCATGTGCCATCTTTCTGGATAGACTACTTAGGCCCCTGGTCACTGGTTCTGAATCTTATATCCAAGATACGTCACAATTTTTACTTAAAATTCATGCTCTGCGATCACTGCCTGACGAGATTCTACTAGTCACCCTGGATGTCAATTCCTTATGTACGTCAATTCCTCACACAGATGGTATTTCTGCGGTTAAGACAGGCCTTGATGCTCATGACCTCTACACACCAAGGGAACGCATGCTCCTTGTAGACTTGCTTGAAGTTATCCTACAGGAAACTTTCTTTCTTTTTGAAGATGCATTTTATGTCCAAATACAAGGCACTGCAATGGGCAGCAATGTAGCACCCACATACGCCAATATTATATATATGTGCAGATTTGAAGATCAACATGTTTACAATCATCATGGGTTCTTGGACCACGGGCGTATGTGGGTACACTACATCGACGACATGCCCTTGGTGTGGCAGGGGGATGAGACAACCTTACTGGATTTTGTGGCAGACATAAACAGGGCAAGAGAAACAACCAGGTTCACATGTGTATATGATAAATGTGCAATTAACTTCCTGGACACTACAATCAGGGTGGTAAATAACAGACCGGACACTACAATCAGGGTGGTAAATAACAGACTGGAGTCTGATATTTTCACCAAACCCATGGATAGGAATAATTTGTTGCATTATTTCAGTTTTCATCCTCCAGGGTCCCTACGAGGTTTACCATACAGCCAGTTTTTATGTACAAGGCGCATCATAAGTACAGAGACCAATCTTGAGATGAGCATGGACCGAATGTCCAAAATGTTTAGAGACAGAGGATACCCCGCAGACCTTCTAATTAAACAACGAGCTAAGGCAGAACTTCAATCTAGAGCTAGCCTTCTGGACCCTTCCAATGCCACACGTAATACAAAAACATTTTCAGTTCCTTTCATATCCACATATACTGTAATACTCAGAGCGGTGAAATAAAAAATATTATCCTACGACACTGGTCGCTATTACAGAATGACCCTACATTAGCTCCCTTGTTTTCATTACGACCCCTCTTCTCATATAAAAGAGGAAGGAATTTGAGGGATCAACTAGTTAAGGCTGACTTTTGGGGGTACACAGAACAGATAGACCTTCTTAGGAACACCAAAACTGGGCTGCTACAGATGCTGCAGCTGTGCACAATGCAGGAGGGACCAACGTTCCTTCACCCACTATCAGGTCAAAAATATACTATCAAAGAATACTATATGTGCTTATCCAGAAGGGTTGTGTATCTAATTAAATGTCCCTGTGGGTTAGGGTATGTGGGTGAGACCACCCAGCCAGTTAGGGACAAGATTAGACAACACAAGACTGCCATACAGAAATGTGATCCAGACACTCCTGTCGCTCACCATTTCACACAGGCTGGGCACAATGTGAGCCAGCAGAAATCATGGGGCCCGGGACAAATGAAAAGAGCAGGGCCCCCCACCAAACACATAGCCCTCCCCCCTGAACCCATAGCGCCCCCCCACCCCAAACCCATAGTGCACCTACCACGGAACAAATTTTTTTAGCGCGAAACTTTTACTTAACTGGTTTCTTATTGTGATACAGAAAAAAACATTACAATGCAACCTGTTTATTTTTATATTTTCAACAAAAGGCAGGTGACTGCCTTGAGTGAGTGACTGGGTGGGTGAGTGGGTGAGATAGTGACTGGGTGGGTGAGTGGGTGAGAGAGTGACTGGGTGGGTGAGTGGGTGAGAGAGTGACTGGGTGGGTGAGAGAGTGACTGGGTGGGTGAGAGAGTGACTGGGTGGGTGAGAGAGTGACTGGGTGGGTGAGTGAGAGTGACTGGTGGGAGAAGTGACTGCGGGGTGAGAGAGTGACTGGGTGGGTGAGTGGTGAAGAGGGAGTGGAGTGGAGGTGGTGGTGGATGGTGGGTGGGTGTCTGGTGGGTGCAGGGTGCGTGCTGGTGTGGGAGAGAGTGAGTGGACTGGGTGTGTGGGTGACTTGACTGAGTGACTGGGTGCGTGACTGAGTGACTGGGTGCGTGACTGAGTGACGGGTGGGCATCTGAGTGACTTGGTGGGTGGGTGACTGAGTGGGTGAATGTGGTGACTTGGTAGAGAGGAGTGACTGGGTGGGTGAGAGGGGGAGTGACTGGGTGGTGAAAGTGACTGAGTGATTGGTGGGTGACTGGAGTACTGGGTGGGTTACTGGGTGGGTGACTGGTGTGAGTGACTGGGTGGGTGGATTGAATGATGACTGGGTGGTTGAATGAGTGACTGGGTGGTGGTGAGTGACAGTGACTGGGTGGTTAGTGACAGTGACTGGGGGGAGTGACGTGACTGGGTGGTGACAGTGACCGGGTGGTGGGTGACAGTGACAGGTGTGTGGGTGACAGTGACGGGGGTGGTGGGTGACAGTGACGGTGGGGGGGGGGGGTGTGTGACATGACGGTGGGTGGTGGGTGACAGTGACGGTGGGTTGGTGGGTGACATGACGGTGGGTGGTGAGTGACAGTGACGGTGGGTGACAGTGAATTGGGTGGTGGGTGCAGTGAATGGTGGTGGGTGCCATGAATGGGTGGTGGGTGCCATTGCAGGGTGGTGGTGACAGTGACTGGGTGGTGACGACAGTGACTGGATGGTGGGTGATAGTGGGTGGTGGGTGACATGGACTGGGTTGAGTGACTAGTGGGGTGGGGTTGAGTGGGTGACTTACCCTAACCGGGTGTGGTGCTGCTTCCTTGTCGCTTCCCCCCCCCTGCCCCCAATGTCCCCTTGGCAGCTGCCCAGGGCGGGAGGGGCGAACGGGAGGTGCAGCGGGGGTGGGGGGGCGCACGGAGCGCTATAATCGGGAAGAAGCATGTTTAAGTAAGTTTGTTCCTTGTTATTAGAGCTTTCTGAATAACTACAAACGCAAACTCACTCGAAAAGGGCCCCAAACGGTCGATAAACTCACATACGAAGCTACTAGAATGTGGCCCTAAGAGCCTTATTCTATATGTACCGAAGTGTTGCTCGTGGCGCTTTTGCGGCCCAAAATCTCTATTGACGTCTGTGGAGATTTTAGGGCATATAGAATTTTCCACTAAGTGTGGCTTTTTGTTGTAATGGAGAAGTGCAACCAAATGACTGTAGAACCCGGCGCTAATAACACCTATTATAATTAAGTGCATAAACAAATGCAATACTTAAAAGGGATGTGTATCCCAGAAAACACGCTTCTCCACCTTCCAAGAATATGTAACAGATTCCTTACATGAGAAGACTTGATCCCACAGGGGGGGGGGAAGGGAGCGGTATTCTCAGGAACACACCAAGAAATAAAAAATATAAACACAGTGATAGTGCAATATGTTAAGACAAGCGGAAGTGGGTGAATCTTGGCTCTAATGCAATTCCTACTTACGCATGTAAGATTAAACAGGCAGTTGGTCTGACTCTGTCAGGATGATGTCGGTGTGGGGTATACACAGAGAGGGGAACTTGATAGTAGTTACTTCATGCGGGATAATCTCAAGGTGTAACACAGCTCGGTTCACGTGGATAATATGAAAAAAGACGGACTATAGTATAGACCATAAAGTACAGATTTTTATCTCATCACGCAAGGTGCACAAATGTACTTACAATAAGTACTTAAAAAGGTATTCAATATACAATTATTAGTATACACACCCTGTCCTCCAATCAAATACCAATTAACTTGGGTATATAACAGCCACAATTCTCAATGGACACCATCTGCTCCTGAGGAAGCTGTTAGAGAACAGCGAAACGCGTTGAGCCAAGCCTTTAGTCCACCAGAGCCCTGCTGCAATTGAAGACGTGTGAGGTGTCTGCTGCCTATACCCACGATCGGCTGAGATTCATCTCCCCCCTCTCTCCACCGGTTGTCATCCCCCGTGCCGCCGGAAGTGAGTCCAGACGCCACAAACCGCGACGGGGAGTGGATAGCGAATAAAACTATCCAGCCAGCACACCATCGCCAAAAGCCCTCTACTTTCTCACGAACTGCTACGAATACCTTTCAAGTACTTATTGTAAGTACATTTGTGCACCTTGCGTGATGAGATAAAAATCTGTACTTTAGGGTCTATCTATAGTCCGTCTTTCTTTCATATTATCCTACGTGAACCTGAGCTGTTACAACCTTGAGATTATCCGCCAATGTTTAACTACTATCAAGTTCCCCTCTCTGTGTATACCCCACACCGACATCATCCTGACAGAGTCAGACCACTGCCTGTTTAAATCTTACATGCTGTAAGAAATTGCACTTAGAGCCAAGATTCACCCATTCTCCGCTTGTCTTAACATATTGCACTATCACTGTGTTTATTTTTTTATTTTCTTGGTGTGTTTCCTGAGAATACCGCTCCCTTCCCCCCCCCCCGTGTGGATCAAGTCTTCTCATGTAAGGAATCTGTACATATCCTTGGAAGGTGGAGAAGCGTGTTCTTCTGGGATACACAATCCCTTTTAAGTATTGCATTGTTTATTGCACTTAATTATATTAAGGTGTTTATTAGCGCCGGTACAAGTCATTTGGTTGCACTTTTGTTATCTGTATGTGATTTGGTGGCTGCTGTATTCACTCCTTCCTTCTATTTTTCTTTTTCTTTTCTTTATTTTTATTGCTATTCACATTATTATTTGCTTTAGCCGTTATGGATGTGACATCACCTAACATATTTGCGAAAAGACAATCTAGAAGATTAAATTTTGATTATCATGACACTGATTCATCACATACACCCGTTTCACATGATCTTCTAGAAGAAGAGTTTCACAAACTAGATAGACTACTTGTAAAAGACACAAGAAAATGGTTGGATCTAAGTTTTTTGAATAAATATATACACTGCAACAGAATACCAAGAGGTCTTAGATTTTCCAAATCCCCATCATCCAATTTGGATGATGAGGATTTTGTAAAAAACTGGTATGAAATAATGGATAAATGCTCTTTTGATTTGATGCTGTCCTTAATTAACCAACATAAGAAACACATTAAAATTATAGATGAGGAAGTCAAAATTATTGAAGAAAAACTGGCCCATCTAGAAGACACTGTAGAATTCAAAATTAAAGATAGAGAGCTGAAAAAGAAAATTGATAAACTAGAAAATGACTTATATATTAATAAGACTAATAAATTTTTGAGAGATGAGGAAGATTACCAGAGAGGAGAACAAAGAGAATGGAAGAAAAAGAAAAATAACTTTCATGTTGAACGAAAATATGATAACTTCAATAAGATAGAATCAAAGTATGATAATACCAACTACTCCAGTACCTCTTATCGCAGAGATAACAACACTACATTAAGCAATTCTAGAACTAATCTAGTCCAAAAAGACATCAAAGATCGTAGATTCCCTGAACTACAGAAAGTAATAGAAAAGAGTTATTTACATCATATTACTAATGCTGATAAAAAACCATATTCAGATAAAGGACAAACAAAAGAGCACGAACAAATTAGAGAACGAGAACGTGAAAGACTAAATAAGATGGAGAGTGAAAGACGCAGAGATAGAGAGAGAGAAAAACAGAGAGAAAGAGAATTGAAGACACAAGAACATAAAGATAGAGCCACAAAAGATAGAGCTTATCACATAGGCAGAGAGTCTGCAAGGGAGAAAGAACTTATGAAAGGCAGAGAACAACAGGAAAGAGAACATAAAGAGAGAGAATACCTTAAAGATAGGGAATTGAAAAGATAAAGAGAGCTTAAAAGGGAGAGAGAAGAGAGAAGAAGAGAGAGAGATAGACCCCAGCCTAGCAGACAACACCAAACCAGTAGATCTCGTTCTCCTATTGGAGCTACTGGATCTGAAGATTTTTTAGCCCTAAGCATGTGAGAATCATCAAACCCCTATATGCCTCTATTAGACAAAAGGGAGGACAATGCATACCCCAGAAAAGAAAACACCAGAGAGGTAAACGGGGAAGAGGAAGGAGGAGAGAGAGAATGATAAAGGGAGAGATGCAGGGATATTGACAGAAAAAGAATATAAATTCCTACTAAATAAAACACCCCAAATACCTATATTTTATATACTTCCAAAGATCCATAAATCTCTAACGAACCCACCGGGTAGGCCTATAATTTCGGGCATTAATTCCCTAACCTCAAACTTATCGGCATACATTGATAGTTTTCTTCAAGGATATGTCAAGACATTGAAATCATATCTCAAGGATACCACTGATATTTTACTCTTATTAGAATCCTTTGAATGGAAGGAAGACTATATCCTTGCAACAATAGACGTTACTTCCCTCTATACTTCAATTGCTCATGATTTAGGATGTAAAGCAGTCAAATATTTTTTAGAGAAAGATGAGGAGCTACATGAAACACAAGTCCAATTTTTATTAGATAGCATTATTTTTATTTTGGAAAAAAACTTTTTTCTATTTAATGATGTCTTCTACATTCAGAAATGTGGCACCGCCATGGGAACGAAATTCGCCCCCAGTTATGCCAATCTCTTCATGGGATTCTGGGAAGACCATACCATCTGGTCTGACGGCATGCTGGGGGGGGGTGTGGTCCTATGGCGGCGCTACATTGATGATGTTATTTAAATTTGGCAAGGCGACCAGGATAGCCTAAATCATTTTATATCTAATTTAAATATTAATACGATGAATCTTAATTTCACATCCAATACCAGTAAAACATCTGTTGAATATTTGGATCTGGTGATATATATAGAAGAAGGCTGTATAAAAAACAAAAACACATTTTAAAAACGTAGACAGTAATAATTTTATTTTACGTTCCAGTTGTCATCACCATCAATGGATGGACAATGTTCCGTATAGTCAGTACAGAAGACTACGTCGGAATTGTACTGATGATAATGTCTATAAGGAACAATGCAAGATTTTAGAGAATCGGTTCCGGGAAAAAAACTATAGAAATACGATATTGGACACAGCATTAGATAAGGCCAATCAATTACAAAGAAAGGATCTTCTAGTTGCAAAGAATACCGAGAAAAATAATACTGACATCTTTGAAACAGCATTTTTAACCACATATAATAGAGAAGCAAGTAGTATAAATAAGATTATTAATAAACACTGG
>WSYH01015390.1:0-14326 GCA_036426205.1 Ascaphus truei | reverse complement strand
CAATTAGTTAGTGGGAGGCGGGATCAGCGCCTGTTGACCGGTGTAGGTGCACTTGTAGACAATGATACCTTCCGGTCACTGCGGTGACCGTCACACTCCACTTAGGGTCCTTAGCGTTGTTCCAGATTTCTGCCGACACTCCGTTATGTTGCGCCGTCTGTATCCAATCCAAGATGGCGACCGCAGCTCCGCAGCACAAACCGCACTAAAGGGAAACGTCCCTAACAGCTATGGCCGTCCCTACAAACGGCACCCTACGATGACAGGGGAATGCTCCTCGGGCCTGGGGAATGTCTCTCACCTAAGCGGGAAGGTCACTGACCCTCCGCTCACGCACACGAGGTTCCGCCAACCTCCTCCTTCACCTCCCTCTCGTGTCTGACCCACCGCCCACACGCATCCGGTTCCTCTATCCAGAGTCTCACACCTAATTGGTCCTCAGCCTCAGCTGACTCTCTCACAGTTCAGAGTTCAGAGTTCAGAGTCTCTACAGATTGGTTGCCCTTCGCGCGCTTCTCTCGCGCATGCGCAGCCTAACTTGTACACAGTGACCTTGCTGGCAGAAGGACAATATGGCGCTTCCTTTGTAAATAACAGCGCGGAACCTTTATATATATGCACATCCTTACATATGTATATATATCCGACATCTCCGAATTTTTTCGGGGATTTTTTCCGAATGCCACGCACTTCGCCGCATTCATGTTGCTTTCATGCCGGCGTCACCCGCGGTTGATGTGTTTATTGATGTGTTTTTTGATAATGGTTCGGATTTAATTGGTTGCAATTCTTCGCGTATCCGCCAGGTGGCAGATATTCATGAATTGTAATGCGCATGCGCTTCAGAAATGTGTCGACTTGCAGGTGTTTAAAAAAATACCACAGTGGTCTATTGTAAATTGACCTTGGTCCTGATGAAGTTACAATAATGTATCAATTTAGGCTTTTCATATTAAAAACTAAATGCACAGTGTCTGGTGTTGTTTTATTGTCCAGAGAGTACCGAAATGAGTGCACCGCTGCAGTCCATGTTCCAAAAACCTGACAGAACGTACGCTTATTTAATATGGGCCGCGATTAATGCAACAGATGATAAGATGGCAACAGTCGGTCAAATTTATCAGTATTTTATCGAAAACTATGACTTTTACAAATAGTTGCTCATGTGTGGAAGCGTGCAATAAGGAAAAAGTTATGTATCGATCCATGTTTTTTTCGTATTGATCCCGGTGTTATTGGAGGGTATTGGTGTGTAGCACCAGATTTTTCCCGTATCTTTGATCATGGAGACTTCAAAAGGCGAGAGGTCATGTTAAAACCAACAAAAAAACGTCAGTCACTGGCAAGCAATGCGCCAGCGACAGCGCCAGCTTCCAATAACGGTCCGACCGTCAGTGAAAACCTGGTGACCGGCAACCCTTGCTGTCTGTCCCCGCCCGGATACCTGCAACCTGAGATAGATTCCAGCAAGCTTGCATGTACCAAAGCGATTTCCAGCCTCATCAACTGTCAACTAAATGTGTAGTAGTCCCGCTGTCACCTGTCAACTATGTGTATAATCAAGAATACGGGACTGGCAGTGGCTCTGCGCCAGCTGATTGGCAAAGTCTATGGTGAGAAATGTTACCGTATTTTTTTCTTTTTTTGAAATATCAATATCAATGCACAGTCAAGAGATTCTCCTGTATGTAATATCATTGGCTGAGCAGCTTCTACAGTAGATACTGAACAATTGGTGGAAAGCTAGGCGCATGCACATTGGAACCTTCTTGAAACGCATATGCCTGCGCATGTGAACAGGAGACGCCCCCCGAGAAAATTATTGGTGGGACTCACTGTGGGAAATTCTTTAGGGGGACTGACTGACCATTACAGTAAAACTTATACTTTTATTTTTCCTCAGAAAAGAAAACTTTGTCATCTCATGCGGAAAACGGCAAATGGAGGGATTTCGATGGATATTATCGCTTTGTGTAACGATGCCTGCACATTGCTGAATCGGATTTAGAAAACCATGTACCGGAGTCTACAGTTTAGTGGCCATTGTTATTGATTAGGATAGAATAACTGAGAGCTTCATAGAAAACCTGAAACAGTATGCTGTTGTTTTCAGACAGTATACAATACTTTTTTTATATACATACTGTATAATAAACCTGAAAAATAAAAAGTATGCATTTATTCTACATGTATTCCAGTACATATGTGTATTCTATACCTGTACAGCATGTATTGTTTTAATACTCTTGTGATGTACTGCGCATGCCTACAGTATACAGTACAGTACTGTATAGTATGCCTGGACAGTACTGTACTTTCTAGAAACACTGTATTTAGTTATAAAAGGAGACAATGAAACAATTTAAAACAAATCAACATTTTCTTTTATTGGTGGAGTAAGTACAAAAACATTTATGGAGTAACTAAAATTTTTTATTTAAAAATAGAATTTAAAAACATTTAACGTGTGCAGCAATTCAAAACATTTACAGATATATGGTGTACTGCTAGTAAAAACATTTATGTACAGTATCTTGTGTAAGTACTGTAAAAACATTTCTTTATTAATACAATTTAAAACATGCAACATTTCCTTTATTGAAGTACAGAAAGTCAAAACATTTACAGCACAGGTGTACAGTATGATGTTAGTAAAAGCATTTCTTTATGAATACATAAAGTTGTTAAGACACAATTATGAATACAGTAAGTCAGGCCTCCTCGAGGGCCGCAAACTGGCCCGGCTTTCAGGATATCCTGAAAATCGGGCCTGTTTGCGGCCCTCGAGGACTTGAGTTGTGCAGGTCTTGTGTAAGTAAAAACATTTCTTTATTAATACAATATAAAACATGCAACATTTCCTTTATTGAAGTACAGAAATCAAAACATTTACAGCACAGGTGTACAGTATGGTGTAAGTAAAAACAGTTCTTTATTAATACAATTTAAAACATGCAACATTTCCTTTATTGAAGTACAGAAAGACAAAACATTTACAGCACAGATGTATAGTATGGTGTAAGTAAAAACATTTCTTTATTAATACAATTTAAAACAAGCAACAAGTCAAAAATGAAACAACATTTGAACTGTCATGCGAACTCGATACCCACCAGATTGTCCTTCCAGGGCCGATGCCTTGTATGACTCAAAATGCCATTAATGGAGTCTCTCACTATTTTCATTAAAGGATCAGTAATTGAAAAATAGCGCTGCAATTTCTCCACCATAGTCTTTCGTAAATTTTCAGGAAGAGCCCTTTTGTCGCAATTTCCTTTGTTGTTTACATTGTTGGCCCACCCGCAGTACACCAAGTAGGACATGTGGTGCTTGAAAATTAACATGGCATAATTCTGGAGTATACCACCACTTGTTAACCTATACTTCTCCCTGAGTGGCTGGGGAAGCTCGCGCAGTATGATGTCGGGCACTATCTCAATGCAACCGTATGTGGGTTGGATTCTGGGAGCGGGTGTTCTTCTGGGAGCGGGTGTACTTGTGGCGGCGGGCGAGGGTTGGTTGTCTGGGAGGATGCTTTCCTTCTCTCTTGGTTGCCATGTTGTATCCTGGCGTGGTCTTGACGGGGTTGTCATGTCATCCTCGTCAACGGCATACATGTACACATATTCTTCTGGTGGAGGGGGTGCGCTTGGCAATGGAAGGTTGAAGGTCCCATTCATCCCATCCATGCCACCCTCCTGTTCCGGCGTCGGAGATACAGGGGCATGAACTCCGAGCAAATTATGTATCCCCGCTATGTCAGTCTCTATCTTCTCCATCCGTTGATCCATATTTAGCATGGTCTCTAAAAGAAGATCTATCTTTACCAGCATAATAGACTTCCCGGGGATATAGACACTTAACCCATTCAGCATGCGGTCTAACGAGCTGGATCTTGTGCATGGGGTGGTGTGGACATCTGGGTGGATGGGTGCTATGGAGAATGAGATGGGGGTTCCCTGGAGAGAAACGGCATCGTCGTCGAAGAGGGATGGAGAAAGTGACATGTGGATTTCCGGGAGAGAAGCGGCAGAGTCGTCGAAGAGTAGTGGAGAAGATGGGCTGTGGGTTTCCTTTCGGGAGAGCAGCGGCAGAGTCGCCTAAGCGTAATGGAGGAAGTGGCCTGCGGGTTCGGTGGGTTGGCTGCCATTTGTTTTGCTTTGAGTGTACATCACGGAATTTCTTCTTGACATAATAAGGCTTCTTTAAAGCCTTACCTGTAGCCTTTGGGGTCAGCAGAAGGTTTTCTTTATTAGCCTTAGCCTTTTGCTTTGGCCTTGGCTTGGAAATGGTTCCCGCCTTTCGCTTTTTCTGCATGACAGGCACGGCAGAGGCAAGTGGGTTCCTGCGTCCATAGAATCGGGGTTGATCCATGGAAGCAGATGGCACAATGCAGTATCTGGACAAGGGAAAGTTCAGATACAGATCATCGAGTGGTGGGCTATGTAAAGTGTGTCACTTTTTATGCATGGAGTCGAGGTGCAGGTGTTAAAAGTGGGCGTACGTGAGTCATTAATGTATAAATACACCATCCATTTTGTGGATTCACTGCACATTGAATACACATCGACTAAACATCGAATATACATTCTTGTGCTTGTATTTCTTTCTACTCCCAGCTATGCCTGTTAAAAAGATTTCAAAGGATCTCAGCATGAGAATTAAGGATACGTACATGAGCGGACAATGAATTGCAGATATCCAATGCTGGTTAGGTGCTTCTGGCCTCGTTGTACCAGCAGCCACCGTGAGCTATCTGCACACGGAAAGACCAAAAAACGCACGAGGACATCAACGGTAACTAACGCGTATACTGCCTATATATATGTAATTGTTTAAATTGCTGCATATTAATATAACTATATATTATTGATCTATCTATTACTGTTTATAGCGCTGTATATTTATAAAACTATAAAACACAGTATATCTATCTATTATTGTTTATATCGCTGTATATTTATAAAACTATAAAACATAGTATATCTATCAATTGTGTACTGTAAATGATGTGCTGTACTTGTGGCCTACTGCAATGTAACTTACAGGATTGTTGTTTTTCTTTACACTGTAGGGAGACAACTCTTCTAGTCGACAAAATAAGTGAAGAGAATAATGAGAAGAGTGCCTTAAGGGTCAAAGACACTCTGCTGAAAAATCAAAATCTCACTGTATCTGAGACCAGCATAAAGAAGATGAGACGCAGAATTGGATGGAAATATAGATGTGTGAGGTTAGTACTGGGCAGTACAGGAGGTTAAAGTGTTGTTTAAGAAACTGTACTGTACCTATAAAATTATTCCTTGTCATTACAGAGCGTACCCTATGATAAGGGACGTCAACAAGATCAAGAGAGTGGTCCAGGCCCAGGCATGGATCGACAGTGGAGAAACTTTTCAGGATTGCATCTTCACTGATGAGTCTACTCTATCGCTGGAGATATTTGCCACCTTTGCATTCCACAAAAAAGGTCGCATATCTATGAAGCCGCGTCCAAAACACCCAGTGAAGATGTGGGGTGCCAACTCTAGGCGTGGACCAGGATGCATTGTCATCTTTGAAGGTAAAATAAGTCGCACGCTTTTGCTCTATGCACTGTACTGTACTAGTGCGCAGTATTTTGAGCACTTTT
Organism: Ascaphus truei; assembly: GCA_036426205.1. Lineage (NCBI taxonomy): Eukaryota > Metazoa > Chordata > Amphibia > Anura > Ascaphidae > Ascaphus > Ascaphus truei. Next base: position 8,694 of record WSYH01015390.1, on the reverse strand, counting down.
CTTTTCTTGTTATAGGAATCATGAAAAAAGCTTTTTTCCAAGAGCAAATTGTGCCTGAGATTGTGGAATACATCCCACGTGAGTTCCCAGATGGTCACCGTTTCTATCAGGACAACGATCCGAAGCACACCGCGTCAACAGCATATATTTTTAAGCGCGGTATCAACTGGGTGAAGACGCCAGCGGAGTAAGTGCGGTAACCGTGTCTCATTTTTTCCACTGTTTACTGTGGATCTCTTTAACTAATTCTCCTTTTTTTTCCCCTCCAATGACAGATCGCCAGACTTCAATCCTATCGAAATGGTCTGGCATCAGCTGAATGATCATATCCGAAAAGTCGTGAAACCCTCCAAAAAGGATGAGTTGGCGCAAGGCATAATGAGTTCTTGGAACGATGTACTCACCGTGGAACGATCTAATAATCTGACCTAATCTGATAAAATATTGACCATATTGCGACTGTGTTGCCCATTGTGATAGAGCATAATGGGCAAGCATCCGGAAGGTAATATGGTACAGTACTGTACTGTAGTATGGTAAGTACAGGCACACCAAGTACAGTATGATACAGGTAAGTATAGCACAGATTGTTTTACAGCATGCACCTAACTGTACAAATTTTTTTCTTTCCTGAGAGAGCAGCACTAGCCATCTGGTTACAAAGTATTTAACAGTAGTTACAGTATACAGTAGTTCCAGTATAGACTAGTTTGACAGTACTAACTGCATACTGTAGTCAAATATGGAGTAGCTATAGTATACAGTACACAATGCCATAATATGCACATAACTGAACTAATTTTTTATTTTCTTGTGTTTTCAGTGAAAAAAGATGGAAAGGGGGAGGGGGGTATCATGTGTACATTGTGTGAACTGTGTGTACAGTAAAGTGTATCTAAACTGCAGTCATGATTTACTCAAAACTTCCCCTCTCTCAATGAACTACTGTACACAGAATGAGGAAGAAGATAAAGACGGAAAATGTTATATTAATTATATTATTATATATTATTATATATTATATATTATTAATATTATTATCAATGTGCATTATTCATGATTATCCACCGGCCCTCAATTTTCAACTGACAGAATTATAAGGAATGTAACAAAAATTGCAAAAGGGCAATCAAATTAGCAAAAATGGATAATGAAAAAAGGATTGCAATAGAAAGTAAGGTCAACCATAAAAAGTTCTTCAAGTACCTTAATAAAAAAAAATGAGAAAAGAAAATATAGGACCCTTTCAGTGTGAGATGGGTAGGCAGATTATTGGAGATAAGGAAAAAGCTGAGGAATTAAACAAATTCTTTGCCTCTGCGTTTACCAGGGAAGAATCAAGTTCAATAGTAGTGCCGCAGGAGGAAGCCACAACCTCCATATTAATAAACAATTGGTTAACTGAGGAAAAAGTTCATAAGCGACTTGAAAAAATTTAAGTAAATAAGGCACCTGGCCCCGATGGCATACATCCAAGAGTTCTCAAGGAGTTAAGCTCAGTAATAGCCAAACCATTATATTTAATATTAAAGGACTCCATTTCCACAGGCTCAGAACCACAAGATTGGCGTAAAGCAGATGTGGTGCCTATATTTAAAAAGGGAGCTAGATCACAACCGGGAAATTACAGACCTGTAAGCTTGACTTCAATAGAAGGGAAACTACTTGAAGGTTTAATACGTGATAATATTCAGGAATACCTAATGGAAAACAAATTTATTAGTAATAGTCAGCATGGATTTATGAAGGATAAATTTTGCCAAACTAACCTTATTTGTTTCTTTGAGGAGGTAAGTAGGAATTTAGACCAGGGTAATGCAGTTGATGTGGTCTACTTAGATTTTGCAAAGGCTTTTGATACGGTTTCACACAAGAGGTTGGTGTACAAAATAAAGAAAATTGGACTCAGTAATAATATATGCACCTGGATTGAAAACTGGTTAAAGGACAGACAACAGAGGGTTGTCATAAATGGAACTTTTTCAGGTTGGGCTAAAGTCGTGAGTGGAGTACCTCAGGGATTGGTACTGGGACCCCTGCTTTTATACTTGTTTATTAATGACCTTGAGGTTGCGATCGAGAGCAAAGTCTCCATCTTTGCTGATGATACTAAATTGTGTAAGGTAATAGAATCAGAGCAGGATGTAATTTCTCTTCAGAAGGACTTGGAGAGACTGGAAACTTGGGCAGGTAAATGGCAGATGAGGTTTAATACAGATAAATATAAGGTTATGCATTTGGGATGCAAGAATAAAAAGGCGACTTACAAATTAAATGGAGATATATTGGGGGAATCTTTGATGGAGAAGGATTTAGGAGTGCTTGTAGACAGCAGGCTTAGCAATAGTGCCCAATGTCATGCAGTAGCTGCAAAGGCAAACAAGATATTATCTTACATCAAACGGGCAATGGATGGAAGGAAGTAAATATAATTATGCCCCTTTACAAAGCACTAGTAAGACCACACCTTGAATATGGATTACAATTTTGGGCACCAATCCTAAGAAAAGACATTATGGAACTAGAGAGAGTGCAGAGAAGAGCCACCAAATTAATAAAGGCGATTGACTGTCTAACTTATGAGGAGAGGCTAGTTAAATTAGATTTATTTACATTAGAAAAGAGGCGTCTAAGAGGGGATATGATAACTATATACAAATATATTCAGGGACAATACAAGGAGCTTTCAAAAGAACTATTCATCCCATGGGCAGTACAAAGGACTCAGGGCCACCCCTTAAGGTTGGAGGAAAGGAAATTTCACCAGCAACAAAGGAAAGGGTTCTTTACAGTAAGGGCAGTTAAAATCTGGAATTCATTACCCATGGAGACTGTGATGGCAGATACAATAGATTTGTTCAAAAAAAGGTTGGACATCTTTTTAGATGGGAAAGGTATACAGGGATATACCAAATAAGTATACATGGGAAGGATGTTGATCAGGGATTAATCCGATTGCCAATTCTTGGAGTCAGGAAGGAATTAATTTTTCCCCTTAATGTTTTTTTTTGTTTGCCTTCCTCTGGATCAATAAGTAAGTATAGATATAGGATAAAGTATCTGTTGTCTAAATTTAGCATAGGTTGAACTTGATGGACCTACGTCTTTTTTCAACCTCATCTACTATGTAACTATGTATGTAAGAAGAACTGAATAAAAACTACATTTTGTATTATTCATGATTATTTGTATATTTGTGTTTTTTGTTCCTGATAAAATAAAATACATATTTCTTTACATTCATGATAATCATAATCATTAACCCCCCTACACCAAAGAAAAAGAAAGAATGACAAATATTGGTAATTTACTGCATCAATCAGATTAGTGTTTTTTTAACTCTCAATTTCACAGTGCTGTGCTAATCAGATTTACATATCAAATTTGAGAAGGGATTATCACAAGCGTTACCGTAAACAAAGGGTTGGGGGGGTAGATGGGCGAGTCATATGAATGGTGAACAATAGGTGTCGAAGTGAAATGGTGAAGTTATACACGCATGCGCAGTAATAATCAACTACAGCTCCCTTCCTAAAGAGGATTACACGCAGGCGCAGAGAGGTTACTCAAAGCCAACAATAGGAAAATTAATGAATGGTCTGAGAGAGGTGTATCGATAAGAGGTTGAAATCCTTGAGCATGCCTTGTGTGTGTGTGTGTGCGGGGGGAGGGGGGTAAAGCTGCTTTAAGGATACAGTATCCTTGAACAGTTCAAAGAAATATTTTCATAATGATTTGACCCCCCACACCCCCACCCCCAAATACATAAAAATCACACAAATCATGTGCAGTCAAACGCACAGTGTCGCAGTCAAAAGCTACAGCACCGATTGAATATCGTAATATCAAGATGATTTAGACAGGAACATGTTGAGAAAATAATAATAAAAAATGACGAGAAAAAAAATGTTTGGTTTTTTTTGGTCACTCTTGAACTTTTTTTCCCCCAATGAGCATTAATAATCAACACAGAAGAATACAGTAATTCAAACCAGGCTCTGCACTGAACTGAACGTTATACACGCAGGAGTGATGACAGGAATGTGATTGAAGCCAGAAACCATCCGTTCAAAGAAATGGCGTGGGAGAGGTGTACTGTAGATAAGAAGTTGAAATACTTCAGTGCAGTACATTATCCTGTGTGTGTGCGGGGGTGAGCGAGGGAAAAGCGCTATATACGCCGACATGTGATACTGTTACAGTACACGCCTATGTGTTTCAACAATGTTCAAATGAGACATACAGTACAGTACATGCATGTATATATATGCAAATTTACAATTTCTGCGCGCGCACACAGACTGTGTACTGACGTAGGTTGAACTGCTACAGTATTAAACTTTGAAGACAACAGCTCGCGAACGCCCAACTGAGTTTTTAGACGGCGCTAATAAAATGCTAATATTACGAGCGCTAAAATACCGGAGCATATTCCGGAAAATAAGAAAATATACTGCATCTGCCCGCGGTTATCAGAGTTACTCCGCTACGGCCGCATTAGGATAAAGGGGGGCCGCAGCTGTGTATATACAGTATATATAATATCATATAATAATTATATTGTAAATATATGTGTAGATATATATATATATAATATATATATAGATATATATATATATATTATATATAAAATCATATGAGAGCAAAGTGCATGAGTTGTCATAATTGGTGGAAAATCCAGGCACTCTAAAAGCCACAGAAAAGTGGTACCTATGGAGGATTACATGAGAGAAATACAGCATGCCCAGGTGAAAAATGCAGCTATTTTACAGCAGAGCCAAGCTAGCATTGCAGCTGCATGATTAATAAAAGGTTTGAAGTAGTTGTCAAAGTCACAAAGTGAGAATGTTGCATTCCTTGCAAAAACACTGGTACCACAGATGGTGCTCTCCTTATAACACTCCATTAGAGAAGAGAAACAACAGGCTAACCACCTCTTATACCCGGAACTGCAAGAATTGGGCGAGAGAATAACCTGACTGGGAAGCCTCACATGTTGCAGAAAATTAAAGCAGATGATCATGGTCAGGTGTACCTGTCTATTTTTGAGGACTTGGCACTATGAAAAGGATGGTAAGCAGAGAAACGGGCTGGAAGAATTGCTCTCTACTTGGTGGGTGACTCCCAAAAAGCCTAGTATGACTTGGAGCCAGAACAAACTCAAAGTTATGTCATACTGAATGCTGAGGTTCTGGCGTGGCTCAGTTTCATGATAGTTTTTCGGGCCTAGCAGTTTCATTCTTGGTGCTATGTAGAATAAAATGTTGCATGCTCGCAGCTTTTTGACCTAATACACTTCACATAAAAGTGGCTTCAATATGACGTCTGTACGCCTAATGTGATCATTAAAAGGGTTGTCATGAACAGATCCTGAGGAGTCTGCCTTGTCCCATCCAGAAGTGAGTTAGCAAGAGTGACCCCAAAGACACTGAGCAGCTGGTCACATTGGTGAAATATCACATTGATGCTTGGGAGCTGTCTAGAAGTCAAGGTCCCATTTGTTTTTTTGGGTATCTAATCCCTGAACTCCAGTAAACCTGTTAAGACAATTCCTTGGGCTGGTAGGCCGACAAAACTGCAAGAGTCTGCAATGGGTCTTGGCAATTTTGGAGTCCATAGGGGGAACTATGCTCCCGCACACTCCAATAGACTAGAGAAAACCTTCAGTGCAGTTGAGGAACCTATCTGGAATATTATACTGTAAGTGCCATGAATTGAGACATGTGGTGGAAGTTTTCCTTTGAACTCGGTCCAAATGGACTGTGATATCTGTGTGGGTAGTTGTTTCAGTGGTGTAAAAATACAGTAGAGCAGGGGAGGTTAGAAAGAAACAGAATGTTGAAAATGAAGATGGATAGGTTTTCTGTAAGAACAATGCTTCATGCAATCAGTACATTCACTTTGATATCTGCACACGTCATTAAATTTAAAAATTGACTGCCAGAAATTTCTTTACAGGTAACTTGTATACATGGAGACATCCACTCTTACCCAGCTGCAAAGGTTTATATACAAAACCCTCTTGTCCTAGTACATCATTAAGTAAGTGTAGTATCTACTCTGTTTCATGATGTGCTACTAGGGAAAGATTTTCCCCGTTTTTGGAAAATATGGGAAAGGGAATCTGATTCTTTACAGAACGTACTGTACCCTCATTATCAGAGCTCTAATCTCCCTTAAATGCAGTTATATACCCTTAGAGGTCATGGAGGGAATAGGTGAGGTTATTTATAGAGTTAGCTACTGTAGCAAGGGAAGAGAAAACGAGAGCACATGTAAAATGTGAACCTGTTAAAACTCTGAAAAGAGAGGAAAGCTTGGTTAGCTCCAACAAAAACGGTTGTTGTCTATGGGACACCTACAATCCCCGACGTAAATATTGAAAGCAGAGACAAGGTGTAAAGGAGTTTGTTGTGTGCAATGGCTGAGGTTTTTTCTCCCATACCTAGAAAAAGCTCAGTCATTGAGGGTAATATAATTACAGAGCCTGGAAAGGATTTTAATGTTATGCCCTATCAATTACCAGACACTAGACGACAGGAAGTTAAAGTGGATGCAATGATAATTCTTGACCATGGGGTGATAGAGGAGATGTACAGTAACTGGTCTAGTCCGATTGTGTTGGTTCCTAAACTGTATAGCTCAATTAGGTTCTGTAATAACCACAGGAAGCTTAATGCTATTTTAAAAGTGATACTTATCTGTCATGATTCCCTCCTGCAGTACTCCACTTGGACCTGTATGTGTGCACAGAGGAGTCAAGTTAAGGTCCAGAACTTGTAAGAACTGGAACAGTTCATGAGTCCAGCTGCCATCTTTATTTTGGGAATAAATCCCCACCCAGTCTGTTAGTTCTTTGCTTGTAAACTTTCTGTTTAAAAGGTCAGGAGTCAAGTTATTCTTTGTTTCCAAGTGTTGTCTTTTCCTTTTTATTCAGGCTCCTAGCTCTGTAGGACTAAAAGTGCATTATTGTTTGTTGTCTTGTATTCCCTATACACTATTTTCCCCCCATTTATTATTTGTCCCTGCTACTATTGCTCAGTGTATGTAGTACTGCAATTCTTGAAGCTAACCTTAGTGTGTCCTGTTAATTCCCTTCAGTACTATTTGCCCGCTATGTTTTGGTTTGTTGCCTTAGCTACTATAGTCTTTTGCATGTACAGTAGCTCTGTAAACTTGGAAGATTCCATTTCATTTTCCCAGTTTTTTTCCCTTTAGTGTAACAATAAACCCTGTCAGTTTTCATGTATTCCAGTCTCCTGTCTTTTGTGGGTTTCCATGTTACCTCCGAGGTTCCATATATCCTGATACGATCCCATTGGTTGCTGTACCATGTGATAAGTCACATTAGTTAAAAGGATGTGACATCATAACTTAAAGTGACTTATAGAGTAAAGCCATAGAGTAAAGCCAAAGAGCAGAGAGAAAGCGTGCAGCAGAAAGAGAGCTTTAACCTTACTTTAAGAAGTGGGACTGCCCCTGAAAGACCAAGATACCATCCTTTAGAGCGCACGAACACATGCCCGTGTGAGTGTTTTATATATATATTCTTACCTTATATCCTGATACCTTCCCTGATACAATCATAGTTTGCTCACATATTTTGTGTATATATTTATTCCGAGGGTGAGATAAACATCAAAGAAGTAGGAGAAGAAGAATACAGACGCAAGGCGGCGAAAGAATCCAGAAGACAGAAAGGAGACGAAAGAAGGAAGAAAAAAGAAGAAAGAAAAGGGAGTCCAAAAGATACCTTGATGCGACAGCATTCGCACAAGGCCGTGTGAGTGTTAAAAATTATTTTACACCCACAAAACCCTTCATATTGTCATAGAGCATTACACAACCAATTTAGGTTTTATACCAGCCTTCCACCGGTGCTCCCCCATCCCCCCTTTTTTTCTTGTCTCATTTGTTGAAGGATCCTGGGTAGATCCTTTATTGGGGTCTTTAGAGTCACAGGCGGAAAAGAAGCAGAGGGATACCTTGCCTACCACCAAGGTTGCTATATCCCCCTTTACTATACCGACCATCCCCCTAGGTAGCGCCCGGGTTTTTTGTTCTCCACTCACCCCTGCCAGGCTGCCACGGTGAAGGCCGTCCTCATCCTCATCCCGTCCATGCCCTCTGGTGCTACAAACAATACAGAAGAATAAAAAAATACAATTTAATTCCATTAATTCCTTAATCACCCTAGCGGTTATTAACCGCTATAGTACTTAAGGGGTTAACCCACCCTACCCTACTACCCACTCGGGAGGCCAATACACCCATCCTTGTGGACAATACCCCCTTCACCCACCCAAGATATCCACAATAAAAACAAAACACACAACGTGGGGTGCCCACGGGTTTCTGGGGACCCTCGAGTGGCCCTTGTGGGTGTCTGGAGGTCACAGTGTGTTGTCGTGAATATTTTTGTGTCCCCCGATGTACATGGAGATCATTCACATTAATTTAATCGAAGGAGAACCCGTTATTGAATCACAATTAAGTACAATTGCATGACATCCATCTTCATAACTTCTAGTCTAACCGCAGACGTTAGGAGTGGGTTAATATAAAGGGCAATATTCCCATGATCATAACCTGAAAATAATCAAGGCTTCTGCCACACCTCTCTAGAAAAAAAATCTTCTTGTTATTTAACACTTTCTTTACTGAACATCCAAATGTCATGATTGTGTGATTTTT
>WSYH01015389.1:0-14326 GCA_036426205.1 Ascaphus truei | reverse complement strand
GCTATATACATGCAAAAAGTGCACATTATTCCAAATGGCTAAGCAATATCCCCCTCAGTCAGTTTAATAGACTGAGGAGGAATTGCTCATCCGACCAGGTGTTTGAGCTGCAAGCCGTTCGTCTCATCGACAATTTCAAACAAAAAGGGTATGATATGTCTCTGGTGCAGGAGGCATTCAAGAAGGTCAGGTCGGTTGAACGTGTGGATCTGTTAGCTAAATCAAAGCTCAAACAGTGCAAACAATCCATGCATTTGACAGATATCAACACAAACAACTGTGGGGTTAAGTTTATTTCAAAATTTAATGGGTATTCCCACAAAATTAGACAAATTATCAATCGCCACTGGAAAGTGTTGCTCTCAGATCCGCATCTCAGCAGTCAGTTGTCCACTGTGGCACCTCAAAGCTCAAACAGTGCAAACAATCCATGCCTTTGACAGATATCAACACAAATAACTGTGGGTTAAGTTTATTACAAAATGTAATGGGTATTCCTACAAAATTAGACAAATTATCAATCGCCACTGGAAAGTGTTGCTCTCAGATCCGCATCTCAGCAGTCATTGTCCACTGTGGCACCACTGGTCTTCCGCAAGGGTTTAATATCAAGAACATCTTGGCCCCAAGTAGACATAGTGATACTTCAGTTGAGAATAGTGGTTCGCAGTTAGTGTCTGGAAACATTAAGTGTGGCAGATCTCGATGTCTAATGTGTGGACATCTGCATCTGTCGGATACTTTCTCTTCATTTAGCAACAAGTCTGAATATACAATAAAAAGTTCAATCAACTGTCTCTCCACATATATAGTGTATGTTTTATCTTGTCCATGTCAATTGCAATATGTGGGTCGCACTAAAAGAGCACTGTGTGTCAGATTCCTGGAACACAGACAAAACTCTGACTCAGGCCCTCATTCTCTCACGTCTCGATTACTGCAACCTCCTGCTGTCCGGCCTTCCTACCTCTCACCTGTCTCCCCTACAATCTATCCTAAACACTGCTGCCAGAATCACTCTACTCTTTCCTAAATCTGTCTCAGCGTCTCCCCTGCTGAAATCCCTCTCCTGGCTTCCGATTAAATCGCGTATCTCACACTCAATTCTACTGCTCACTTTTAAAGCTTTACATTCTTCTGCCCCTCATTACATCTCAGCCCTAATTTCTCGCTATGCACCATCCAGACTCTTGCGTTCTTCTCAAGGATGTCTTCTTTCTACCCCCCTTTGTATCTAAAGCTCTCTCCCGCCTTAAACCTTTCTCACTTTCTGCCCCACACCTCTGGAATGCCCTTCCCCTCAATACCCGACTAGCCCCCTCGCTATCCACCTTTAAGACCCACCTTAAGACACATCTGCTTAAAGAAGCATATGAGTAGCACTGGATAATCATGGACACATGACACAAAGCTTGGCCCCCTGCAGACGCACTTACTAGTATTCCCTCCTACTGTCTCTGTACGTTCTCCCTACCTACCAATTAGATTGTAAGCTCCTCGGAGCAGGGACTCCTTCCTTAATGTTACTTTTACAGTATGTCTGAAGCACTTATTCCCATGATCTGTTATTTATATTTGTTATTTATATGACATGTATTACTACTGTGAAGCGCTATGTACATTTTATGGCGCTATACAAATAAAGACATACATACATACATACATGCATGGTACATCATTGCTCACTTCTCATTTTCCTCTGAGTATGCCCTGTGCTATCAGAGTTCAGATATCATTTCATGTAGAAGTCCTCAACTCTCTTTATGATAAGTGCACTGCCTTTTATTGTTTATTCAGCACCTTGTTTAAGTTTTATGATTTGCTTCTTTCCAACCATAAGTAGCTGCTTTGTCTTCTTTAAGCTTTTGTTATCTTCAATAGTCTTCTTCACCATATCACAGTTCCATTTTCTTACATCTTCAGTTATTCATGTTTGTATTGTCTTGCACAGCTCTACTTATTCAATTCTTATGTCTTGGGATTGCTTCTTTACTTATCATATCCTCATTAATTGTTTTGTCTCATCAGATATTTTGTTATCCTGTTTTTTTTTATCGATTCCTCCAGTCTTTCCTCCTCTTTCAACTACAAATCTTCATAAGTTCTTCGTAATAATTTGTTAAAGTGTAACCATGCATTTTGAGCGAGCTGAAGTCATTTTTCAGTTCTAGTTGAAATGTTATGCTGTTATTCTTGAAGTTATTGATGTTGATTGATTTTGTCTTTTTTTTAATAAGTTCTCTTGTTTCCAACATTGCATTCAGATGTAATGAGCAGCAAACAAATCAGTGATCACTCCTTGTGTCAAAATGGCTAAGGACTGTGCAGTCTTCAATTGTGTTTTTATTAGCTAGGATATAGTCAATTTAATTTTTTTACTCCATTGGGTACATTTCATGCCAATTTTCTATTTGGATTATTTCTTTTTCATGCCAATTTTCTATTTGGATTATTTCTTCATTTTGCAGAACTTTTCACATTCTGCCAATTCTTCCAATCTGTCCCCACGTTTATTTCTGTTATCGTAACTATACTTACCAACTTTTGCTTTGTCTTTCTTCTGGGCACCAATCTTTGCATTGAAATCTCCAATAACGATCTTGAGCTGCCAATTTCCTTTGTTATTAAATTGGTTGATTTTATGGTAGAAGACTTCCACTTCATTGTCTGCGTGTCTTGGTGTTGGAGCAAACAATTGGATTATTTGAAGCCTGTATCTCTTTTCAACTGAATGACTATTCTGGTTGCTCTATCTGTGGAGTTTTTGTACTCCATTATGTTGTTTCTCCAACCCTTGTTAATGATGAATCCTACTCCACTGATTCTTCCATTATCTGGAATAGCTGTCCGCGTTTGAGCTCAATGAGGCCTTCATTTGTTCTTCTATCTTCACTAAGGCGAACAATATCCCATTTAATCTTTTCAAGTTCATCTTCCAGTTCTTGCTGTTGCACTGGAGAGAGTCTGGCAGTTCTAGGAAGCCAGGTTTAGGTTTGAATGACAGCTTGAGTTTAAACTCTGTGGATTCTTAGCACCCTCTGCATTAAGGCCTTCTTCCTGAACACTGTCCAACCCAGAGACAATACAGACTACGAAAAAAATGAGAGCCCTTGCTTTTCGGTGTGTTTCATAGATGTGGGTTGAGGCCTTACTTGCAATGCCAGCCTCATTTGCATATTGGCAAATACCTTTCCCACTTTAACCGGTATATTGTTCAAGCTTTCATAGTATGGTTAAACCTGCCAGTACAAGTACTACTATTCATCTTCCTGAACACCCATTGCCACCTTACCAGCACTTTGAGGCAGTGGGATAAGAATTTGAAGGAAGGGTGTATATATGTGTAGCCTCTTTCCCCTATGCCTAAGGTAAACTACGCAGGCGACTACGTGTGCTGCTGTACCTGTTGCTCACAGGAAGCATAAGCCTCCGCCACTGGGAGCCTGGGGTGAGCTCTTTCAAGTTCGGTCAGCTCCTCCACCTATGAGGGATCCCAGCATTGGCGGGATAACCCCCTCACAGGAACGAACACAGTATTGAGTAATACACACACAGGTATATAACAACTGTTTACTGACACACATCAACAACAACATGATAGAATATAATACAATAACACTCCCAACCAAGAGTTAGTCCCCCAATGTACTGAGGGTGCCTGGGCACCTGTAACCCGATGTCCGCACGAGCAAGCCCACCCAAAATGTGAGTTAGCACTAACCCCTTGTGATGTGGGGGTGCACGATGGTACCTTCCTGGTCTATAGCCAGATCAGGGAATCTTGATGACAGGGTGCTTAGGTCCTACACAGTGGGGCCTCCAACAAGTCCCCTCACACCATGTCCAAGAAGCGATCTGCGTTGCGATCTTCTTGTGAGGCAAGCTCCAGCTGGAGTGTCTCCCCTAATGTCTATGAGGTGGCCTGTGGTCGTATCCCAGACCACAGAGCACTGCGTGGCCATCCAGTCACTGGTGAAATACTATCAGTATGATGTAAGGGGAAGCGTCCCTATCTGGGGCCTTCCCTGCAATACTCAACTCAAGTGGTGACTCAGGGCCTAGCTGGGGCCTATGAGGCAGTACTAGGCCTAGTCCAGGGAAGCATTGCTCCCTGGACACTACTTGCTCTGCTGACTCCCTTTGTGCGCGTGGTGTTTGCGCGCCAAAGCTATCTCCCTTCCTCCGTGCTCCTCTAGCCCTATAGGCTGGGATGGCACGTTTGGGTTTCCCTCCCTAAGGACTCTGGGACTTGTAGTCCTGCGCTGCATCTTGCGAAGCCCTTAAGATGGCCGGTGCAACTACCAATTCACTGCACATGCGCACTGCTTTACTCTGCGCATGCGCGAGCCCCATATGACTCCACTTTCTCAACACCTATTCTCTCCTTGACCCTCTACAATCTGGCTTCCGCACTGCTCACTCGACTGATACAGCCCTCGCTAAAATAACTATTGACCTCCATGCTGCCAAAGACAGATGTCATTACACTCTGCTCATATTACTTGACCTCTCTGCAGCATTTGACATCGTGAACCACCCTCTTCTCCTTCACATTCTCCATACTCTTGGTATTCGGAACAAAGTTCTATCATGGATCTCCCATAATACCTTCAGTGTCTCTTCTGCTAAAACCTCCTCCATCGGTCTCTCTCTGGGAGTACACCAGGGCTCTGTCCAGGGACCTCTTCTCTTTACTTTGTACACACTTTCTCTAGGTTACCTAATCACATCACTTGGGTTTAGATCACATCTATGCTGATGACACACAAATTAATTTTTCAACCCCTGACCTTACACCTGCTGTACAGACCAAAGTTTCTGAATGTCTCTCTGCGATATCATCATGGATGGCCCTCCGCCGACTTAAACTTAACATGGCAAAAATAGAGCTCCTCATACATCCTCCCAAACCTGGCCCTACTACCTCCTTCCACATTACTGATGGAAGTACTATCATTCACCCAGTAGCCCAAGCATGCAGCCTTGGGGTCACACTTGACTCCTCTCTCACATTCTCCTCTCACATTCAAAATGTATCTAAAACCTGTCGCTTTTTCCTCCGCAATATTACAAAGATACGCCCTTTCCTCTGTTGCTCGACTGCTAAAACTCTGACATAGACCCTCATTCTCTCCCGTCTGGATTATTGTAACCTCCAGCTGTCCGGCCTTACTGCCTCTCACCTGTTTCCACTACAATCTATCCTAAACGCTGCTGCCAGAAGCACTCTACTCTTTCCTAAATCAGTCTCAGCGTGTGCCCTGCTGAAATCACTGTCCTGGATTCCTATCAAATCCCGCATCTCACACTCAATTCTCCTCCTCACTTTTAAATCTTTACACTCCTCTGCCCCTACTTACATCTAAGCCCTAATTTCTCGCTATGCTCCAGCCCAACTCTTGCGTTCTGCTCAAGGATGACTTCTCTCTACCCCCTTTGTATCTAAAGCCCTCTCCCGCCTTAAACCTTTCTCACTGACTGCCCCACACCTCTGGAATGCCCTTCCCCTCAATACCCGACTAGCACCCTCTCTATTCACCTTTAAGACACACCTTAAAACACACTTACACTATACACATGATAAAGCTTGGCCCCTGAAGACGCACTTACCAGAATGCCCTCCTACTGTCTCTGTACATTCTTCCTACCTACCAATTAGATTGTTAGCTCTTCAGAGCAGGGACTCCTCTTCCACAATGTTACTTTTATGTCTGAAGCACTTATTCCCGTGTTATTTGTATTTGTTATTTATATGATTTTCACGTGTATTACTACGGTAAAGCGCTATGTACATTAATGGCGCTATATAAATGAATACATACATACATACTTACATACATGATCTCATGTCTAGTCCCTCTCCTGCTAAATATCCTTATTGTTGTTGATGTTTGCCTACAAACTTGGAACTATAATGTGATAATAGTTTGATTTTCACCCTGTCTTTCTTTGTTCTGTACCCCAAAAAGAAAATCATAATAAAAAATTTGTGATAAAAAGTAAAAGATGGTTTTCGCATATCCACAGTCTGGAAAAACTGTGGCATTTCTGTAATTATCATTGGGGTTCACAAACTTTTTCTCGCCACTGTAGTTGCCTAACATCATTAATATTATACAAATAGATCATATATAAAAATGTCCTAATTGCATTAATGGTGAATTAAAATACAGCTAATATTAATTAATATGCTGCACGTAATATCTTTGTAAAGTATATATAAACTAGCTGATATACCCGGCGTTGCCCGGCATTGAATTTTCCCGCTCCCCCTCTGTCTCCGCTCCCCCCTCTCTCTCTCCCCCCATTGCCATCTATCTCTCTTCATTGCCATCCCTCTCTCTCCATTGCCATCTGTCTCTCTCCATTGCCCTCTCTCTCTCCATTGCCCTCTGTCTCCCTCCATTGCCCTCTCTCCCACCCCTTCCCCTTTCTCCTCCATTAACAGCAATCGGGGCCCCCATGCACATGAATGTGGCCCCCCGTGTTAACAGCTGGTCACCCCCCCTACCCCCCGTTCACAGCTCCGCTTGGTGGGTGAGTGACTGGGTGGGTGAGTGACTGGGTGGGTGAGTGACTGGGTGGGTGAGTGACTGGGTGGGTGAGTGACTGGGTGAGTGAGTGACTGGGTGAGTGAGTGACTTGAGGGAGTGAGTGGGTGGGTGAGTGACTGAGTGGGTGGGTGAGTGGGTGTGTTATCTCTCCCCCCCGCATCTCTTCTTCCCCCCCCTGATATAACCGGCTTTGCCCGGGATTTAATTTATCCACTCCCCCTCGCTTTCCGCTCCCCCGCCCTTCACAGCTGCGTCCCCCCCCCCCCCACGTTCACATGTCGATTCCCCATTTCACAATCCATCCCCGACCCCCATCAACAGATGTGGATTTTCCCCCCTTCACATATCCAATTTCCCCCTCACCCTTCAGGGGACTGTTCATCAGACGAAAGGCGAGTCAAGCGGCGTGCGCTCCCCGCAGATTTGAGGGGGAGGGCAGGGGTTGTACGGGTGAGGGGGGTGGCTGTGGCTTGGGTGGCAGGGGGCTGGTGTGGTATGGGTGTGAGGGGGGACCGGTGTGGTACGGTGAGGGGGGGCTGTGATGTCCCTCCCCCTCACCGGAACGCTCCGCTCTGCTGATTGGTGCGACAAGGAACGGGGGAGGAGGGACCCTCCTTGGCGACGGGGCGGGTGAGGAGGAGGGAGCGGCTTGGAACCGGGGGAGCTTGGAGGCATGCGGAAGGGGTGTGAGAGGAGGAAAGGCGGGAAAAGAGGCTGGGTAGGCGCAGGGTTTCGAAGGGGTTCGGGTTTGAGGGGGACAGGAGGAAGGGGTGTGAGGCTTGGGAGGGGAGGCAAAAGGGTTTTAGGCGGCGGGCCTCCGGAAGGGGTGGTGTTTGTTTGAGCTGGGAGGGGAGGCTGGAAGGCGAAGGTGTGGCCGATTCGTGTGAGGCGGTGGGTTTACTGACTTATGGGGGGAGGTTGGATGGGGTGGCTGTGTGTGGTGGTGGGGCTGGTGGTGTGTGGCAGTGGGTGAGGCGGCAGTTGGGTGACGTATGAGGAGCCCACCATGTGATTGGCAAGAGGCTGAAAAACCAATCAGATTCACCACATCTAAAACCCCACAAATTTCAATTATATATTAAGATTAAAGAAAGAGCAGAAATTCGTATCAGCACCAGATACATAAAATATGCAAAAAGAAGGGGGTTGTGACCCATAACGATCCACGGAGCCGTCGTTTCACTCCCACATGGGGACTCCATCACCCTGCAAGATAGGTCCCATTGGGGACCTGAATATGTTCTGGTTCATGTGTGTGTTTGGACTCAATAACACCTTTTTTTGCATAGATAGTTGGATGCTGCAAGTATGACCATTTTCGTTTTTCGCTTTAATGAATTATTTTTTCTATCAGCACAGTTGCCCCTTATGTGATACTTAACACTGTAGTGTGCAGCCCATTCCTAATATGATTATGTTGTATACTAATAAAATATACTGAGTTGTAAGTTATGGTGTATGAAAAAAGTGACAAAAAACCTGATCCCGCAGCAATGTAACTGTACAATTGCACTAACCTCATGCTAATTGATGATAACATGTATGATACTGGCTTAGATGGCTGCAACCCCGCATGTCCACCCTTTATCACCCAGCACACAGCATCTCCAGGACAAGGATCTCATCAGTTGGGCCCGGGATTCCCTGGGTCCGGGCAAATGACCCATGAACCTCATGAGGCACACAGTCGACCAACACTCGTGGCCCCAAGGGCCCCCCCCAAAAAAACAATGGGCAATATGAAGGGGACTTCGACCGCTAACAGTGAGGTTCGTGCGCGGTCTGGGTGGCATAATGGAAACTAGTGCTCTTGAACACAGATGAAACACACAGGCCAGCATGATGCGTGCCAAATGTAAAGTACCCCTAGACGCGAATAGAAAAGTGCCCCTTCCGGTACAGATACGGACATAAACTAAAAACCACCCTGCTTCAAATCCTCACTGGTGCGGAACTGTGTCAGTGTTCAACACAGGTCGTTTATAGTATGGGCCCTCAAGATTTTTATCCTCAATCACGACAACCTAGCGCCCGTTTTTTCCGTCCCCCTCCCGAGCAAGTGGGCCGCATTCTCCCCGCAAATTCGTCCCCTTCCCTCCACCCCCCTATTTATTCCTTTCCCCCCCTCTTGCTGAGATTCACACTATCACTCTTGTCATTCCCCCCACTTCCTTCCCCAGACTCAACTATCACCTATCGTGCCAGGGACGGCTCTGCTCGTTCCTATTTGGTTCTATACTAATAGCTAGTTGTCTTGGCTCTTTATGGTTGATCTACTACAGGAGCCAGGTGATACCCTCTTCTCTGCCCTTTTTAATGCATGACATTCAGTGGACCGCGAATCAACTGCCACCCGGCGTTTCGCGGGAACATCTCCCCTCAGAGTCCTTCTAACTTCACATTCCTACCGCTTCGCCCCCACCCCAAATCTCCGCATTCGCTCGTCTTTTTATGGTATACGCCCCCAATTTTTTCCGCCCCGCGCCCACCGTGACCCCCCCCCCCTCCTCAGTTCTGTACCCCCGGGACCGGTTGTCCGTAGATTAAAAACCCCCAATAATCCGTATCTCCCTGCGTATTTTTTTCCCCGCTCAGCAGATCAGTTTCATAACTAGATTGGAGGGATAAAACGAATAGCATAGTCGAACGATTCTTTCACAAAGTGATAGTTTATATCTTGAAAAAACACAATAAAAATGCGCACTTACCAATTTGAATAAAAGTTAAAAGCATATATCACAATAAGGTGAATGGAGGATTCCCGAAAAGCACCGCCTCCTTAGGTCAGTTCTGCTTCTGCTGCGATATCTGCGTCCTGGACGGAGCTTCCTTCTGCGCGCTCGTCTGCAAAGATGTGACGTGTACTCACCATTCGAGGCGCTCTACGGATGCATCGTACTCAAGAACAAAATTGCGTCCATGGTATAACTCTACGCGTTCGCTCAGCTACCAAAACTGGTCTCTCGGACGTTAACGACGTGAGTAGTGCTGTGTGTATGGCGGCTATTTATACCATGTTCTATCAATTTAAAAAATGGCTTAATTGACCATGATTGCACTGGGGAGCATATTGGATACAGATAAGGATATAGTAATTTGGTAAACATGGGTACAGAATCAATTGAGGCATAGGTGGATTACACTTATTCATTACACACGTATGTTTGACAATATTGATTAAATAACAATTCAACCCTTAGTAGGTTTTATGAAATGTCACAGAGAAATGCTCATATTGCTGATGTTAGCCACTGCAGGCATATCAAGTGCACAATGCTTATAAAAAAAGTAAAAAAGTTGAAAAACCCCATGATACAAATGGAGGGAAAATAAGAATTATAGTATATTAGATGCTAATACTGGCCCAATAGTAGAGGGAATTGATAACAGGATAATGTATTCTAGAGCTTTATAGGTAGTTAGCAGAAGTGATGGCAAACCATTTGCCTCTATCTATCTAATAGAAGGTCAAAAAAGAGGATATTGAGGTTTTTTTCAAAAGATGTCATTGGTCATCAAAAAATGTATAATTAGACACTTAAGCCATGTTGGGTAATATTAACTCATACATAATTGTGAGTAAGTGTTCTTAACTCATATCTAATTCTTAGATAGTTAAAGGGTTAGGGCTGATGTTGTTGTGTTATTGATCACATAAACATAAAAGGAGATGTGTTGCAGTGTTCGAATGTGTGACTGGGGGTGATATTGAGCAAACCATACAGTGACATATCATTTAAATATAGTGCATATAGAATATATGTGTAGCTAACAAAGACATATTTAAGATATTGATGGCCATTTCTGAGGTAGATCTGAAAGAGAAAAGCAGGTGAGAGCAACGAGGGAGCAGAGGCAAAAAAACAGTTTATACATTGAAGATATTTAATTCAGAAGGGGTGGTGATGTCTATCTCAGCATTTAGTCCTCTTGGGGCTAGTGTTTTGAGACGATGAATCCAAAAAGGTTCTCGTTTTCAAGAGTTCTAAACCCCGATCACCCCCCCTCCAATGGGTAATACATGTTCAATGGCTTTGAAGTGTTAGGATCGAGGTTCCCCACCATGAAATTCAGTAAAATGATTAGGAATACTATGATTAGTTAGTTTCCTACTAATGCCACTAAGGTGCTCGATGATCCTAGTTCTTATGGGTCTAATTGTTTTACCAAATGTATTGTAACTTGCAAGGAACATTCAATCATGTATATTACATGGTTGTTCTGCAAGTCATGGAAAGTATTGAGTGTTAAAGACCTCACCCGTGACATTAGAACTGAACTTAGTTTGTTCGTGGATGTTTGAACTTACATGCCCTACAGGTGGAAACAACAAAAAAGCCTTTTTTATTCAGCCACCCATTGTTCTTAGATTTGTTGTCCTGAGCGCACTGGGAGCTAGTTGTTTGAGAATTGTGCTTAGTGAAGATTACATTGGGCTTATCTGGGATATTTGGGCCCAGAATGGGATCGTTTTTAGGATCTCCCAATGTTTCATAATGATCTTTCTATTTTCCAGATCTCTAATATTCTGTCAGGAATGCATAGTCAAATTTGTTGTTTCTTGCTCTATCTTTTTGTTTAGGTATCAGTAAATTGCCATCAATATCTTAAATATGTCTTTGTAGTCACACATATATTCTATATGCCCTAATATATGTAAATGTATGTCACTGTAATGGTTTGCTCAATAAATCACCCAGTCACACATTCGATCACTGCACACATCTCCTTTTAATGTTTATGTGATCAATAAGCACCAACAACATCAGCCCTACCCTTTAACTATCTAAGAATTAGATATGAGTTAAGAACACTTACTCACAATTATGTAGAGTTATATTACCCAACATGGCTTTTAAGTGTCTAATTATACATTTTTGATGACCAATGACATCTTTTGAAAAAAACTCCATAGTCTCTTTTTTGACCTTCTATTAGATAGATAGAGGCAAAGTGGTTGATCACTTCTGCTAACTACCTATAAAGCTCTAGAATACATATCCTGTTATCAATTCCCTCTAACTAATTGGGCAGCCAGATTGCATCTAATATACTATAAATTCTTATTTTCCCTTCCATTTGTATCATGGGTTTTCAATTTTTTACTTTTTATAAGCATTGTGCACTTGATATGCGCCAGTGCTAAACATCAGCCAATTATGAGCATTTCTCTGGTGACATGTAAAACCTCTAAGGGTGAATTGTTATTAATCAATATTGTCAAACATACTGTGTGTAATGAGATAGAGTGTAATCCACCTATGCCTCAATGTGAATCTGTACCATGTTTACCAAATCTCACTATATCCTTATCTGTATCCAATAAGAATCACCCAGTGCAATCATGGTCAATAACGCCATTTTA
This sequence comes from Ascaphus truei, assembly GCA_036426205.1. NCBI lineage: Eukaryota > Metazoa > Chordata > Amphibia > Anura > Ascaphidae > Ascaphus > Ascaphus truei. Next base: position 2,407 of record WSYH01015389.1, on the reverse strand, counting down.
ATTGATGTAGAAACATGTATAAAAGACGCCAATAGTACACGCTTATACTCCTGGAAGCGCGGACACAGTTTGGTAGCTGAGGCGAAACGCCGATGAGTTATACCAGTGGACACATTTGGTTGGGAGACGATCCGTAGAAGCAGCTCTGAGAATGCAGTGACGTCCACATCTTGCAGACGAGCGCGCGAGCAAGGAAGCTCGGTCCAGGACGCAGCAGCAGCAGAAGCCAGCAGACTGAACTGAAGGAGGCGGTGAGCTTGTTCGGGAGATCCCATTCACTTATTGTGATATATGCTTTTAACTTTTATTCAAATTGAAGTGCGCATTTTTTTTTATTGTTTTTCAAATATAAAATCATTTTGATCGCCACTATGTAGTCTTTCCCTCTCTCTATATATACTTGCTGACGGAGAACGTTTAGGGGGGGGGCCATCCACCAGAATCTTCAAGGGTGGCAACCCAATTTGCCAACTGCTCATTATATCACCTTGATCCTGTGAGTGATCAACCATAAGAGCCAAGACATAGCTTTTTATACCATATAACACAGACGTCTGCACTAAATGTATATATGTTCTCTTGCTCTCCCAAATGCTCCCCCTGGATGTTTTGAGTGATAATGGGGAAAGGCAGGGTTTTTGCAGTAATATGGTTGGCCTTAGTCCTTAGCTTCTTTGCATACCCAGTTAATCAAACCCCACACTGATGAGACCACTTAAGGTCGAACAGCTGTCTGTTGTGGTGGTTTTTGGGTATGCACCATTAACCCTGGCTGTGCTCAAAGCTGGACCATGCAGCAAGCTTAAGCCTTTAGGGAACACATGTTTAAAAATGGTTTTTTGGAACAAAAAGTGGCACTGTGTGCTCATTTGCATGTAATTCCCAGATCCCTTGCTGAGTGGAAGTGCGGTGTGCTGGGTGATAAGGTGAAGGGGAAAGCGGGGTTGCATCACTGCCTAAGACATGCAGATGAGCAATTACAGTGTTTTACTTTGAGCATATTTATATATATATATAAATATATATATATATATAATATATATATATATTATATGTCAAATGCCCCTCTTTGTTGCGCGTGAATCTGTCTAGGCTCTTTCATGACACACGTCTTCTAGGGTTAATCAGAGAAATAAAAGGTTAATACCAAGCATCGTTGTTAACTCAGCTTTTGCCGCTGCTTTATTTTCAACCACCAAGGGTGCAGCAGCTTTACAGGGTTACATAGGAGGAACTGAGTCATTAACCTTCAGCGGTTTACTATATGTCAGTGACAATATTTCACACAATGTCTTTAAGAAACCAAAGAATCATAAAAATAAATCATATCCCTTCAGGGATCTAAATACACAGCAGAATAGCCTCTCTAACTGTTGCTGGGCCAACTAACCTGGTTCCCAAGCTTAAACAATACCCCTCATTAGGCTAACTAGATACAGCACGTAATAAACTACGCTCTTTACAGTAATATACATTGTTTGTGGAGATCAGGTAAATCTTTGGGTACTGCGAACTTGCAGGTGGCGTCCTCCCCAAGTGGAGCAGGGGAGCTGCGATATCTCCAGCCTCCAGGCTCTAGGTGAGGAGACTGAACAAAGATGCCCTCTTGCTCTGAATAAACCTGTTCAGTAATTAGTGAGCAGGTGAGTGATAAACCAGCACCCTATTCTTCCTCCCCCCACATCTCTTCCCTATTTTCCCTTCTTTTTTCTCCCCTCTGACCCTTCCCTTGTCTCCCTCTAACGTTTCCCCCCCCCACCCCTTCCCCGCACCCCTCTTCTTTTCCCTCTTCCCCGTCTTTTTTTTTTCCCCTCCGCCCTTTGTCCTCTCCCCCCTTCTTCCCTTTCCCTCTCTCCTCCTCCCCCCTTTTTCTCTTCCTTCTCGCATCCCCCCTTTTTCCCCCCCCTCCCCGTTCTCCCCCGTCTCTGTGCTACCGAATGGATGGATTTTCATATCCACCACCTTAGTGACTGTGAATCTGTCGGCGAAGACTCACTTCTCCCACACTATTAGCGCACGTTCCTCTATAATTAGACCAGAAAGTGCCCATTTTCAAAAGACTATCCTTGACTATGTCCACTATCATAGTGGTGCTCGTGTGGGTGTGTCGTGTTGTGTGTGTGCAACTATAAAATAAATTGCCTTAGCTCTCCTTTCTGAGCACAACACACTACCCAGTCCATCTGCCCCGATCACCCTAACTGACTCTCAGCATGGCTACCTTGCTTGCACAGAGTAAACGCAGCACCAGGGACCAGCCTGAATTAAGGAGGGTAACAAAGCAGACCCTAATGTCCTTACTTTAGGTTCCTGAGAAAGTCCATTCTCCTTTGCTAGGATCGTCCCTGTACTGAGGCACAGAGCGGGCGATACGCACTTGCATAGCCCGTTAACATGTGAGGGTTGT
>WSYH01015387.1:0-14327 GCA_036426205.1 Ascaphus truei | reverse complement strand
GAGAAGAGAAGCTTTTCCATTCTTGGAGCCAGGTGCGGGGTAGGAGCATGTGAGAACTGAACATCTTGGCAAGAAGAGAGCCAACCCTGGCTTGGTCGCGCAGCACAGTTCTTTGGTGATCGATGAATTACTAATTTTCCGTGTGTCCGTAAGGTCCCGAATTGGGTGATTGGCCCCATCCGTAGATGTCGCCACTCAGAGAATGCCGCTTGTTTATAGCCAGAGTTTCTTTGTTTCTAATGTCATAATTTCGTTCAGCTGTTGACATTTGGTATGAATAAAAGGCACATGGATGAAGAAGCATCTTGGGTCCAATTCTTGTGACAGAATGGCCCCCCCAACAGGCGGAGTCGGATGCATCCACTTCCAAGATGATGGTAATTCTGGATTTGGATGGATGAGGATAGGGACAGATGTGAAGAGTGACTTCAATTGTTCGAATGCCGCATCGCATTAGGAGACCATTTGAAGGGGAATTCCTTCCGTGTGAGTTGGGTGATTGGGGCATAATGCCAGAGAAATTTTTAATAAAACGTCTATAGAAAGTGCAAAACCACAATCTCTGAATGTCCTTTCATTCCGAGGGATTGGCCATTCCACCACGGCTTGAATCTTGCCTGGGTCCATACTCAAACCCTCGGGAGGATGATGTACCGAGAAATGCATGCTGGTTTTTTCGAATTCGCATTTTTCTAACTTGATGTATAATTTGTTACCGCGGAGACGCTCAAGGACAATTCGGACATGTCTCTGTTATCCATGATGTTATCGAGAAGACTAGGATGTCAATCCAGGTATGCGACACGAATTGGTCCAAAAACTCTCGGAGACATCATTGATAAATGCTGGAAAGTAGCAGGGGATTACAGAGTCCGAAAGGCAATCACCCAGATATTCATAGTGCCCATACGGTGTTCGGAAGGCTGTTTTTCCATTCGCACCGGGTCGAATGCGGACCAAATTATACGCTCCTCTGAGATCTAATTTGGTAAAGATTTTGGCTGACCGAATTCTTTCCAATAGTTCAGGAATCGATGAGGTAAGTGGTACCTTTTTCACCGTTATCTTATTTAGTTCCGCGATATTCAATGCAGGGGCATAGAGAACCGTCTTTCTTCCCACAAAGAAGAGCAGAGCGCCTGCTGGAGAAGTAGGGTCGATAAAAACCCTTTGATAGGTTCTCTGTAGGTATTCATTGAGGACCGTCAATTCCGGTTCTGAGAGGGAATAAATTCTTCCAAACCGAATAGCAGCACCCGGTATAATCAATGGGACAGTCATAAGAGCGATGTGGGGGAAGCGTATCCGCGTTCTTCTTGTCACACACATCAAAAACTCAGAGTAAGAGCCGCAGAAGATTTTCTTGAGACGAGGAAATCTTATGTATTCCTACCCACTCTGGTATGAAGTTTTAGGTAGACAGGCTAGCTGACAGTGGCCGAGGGAAAGTGAGTGTCTTGTCTTCTGAGCCATGGAATTCCCAGAATCACTGGAAACAAAGGTGATGAATGAGACCAAATGAAATCTTCTCTCTGGTGATTGGGCTCCATGATTAGTGTTAAGTTATGGTTTCATGGGTAACAGGTCTAGAGCTCAAGGGAGAACCGTCAATGACTCCATCCTTTCTGGCGATCCTTGGCTACAAATGATACCGATTGTTCTTGGCAAATTCTATGTCCATAAATTCCCTGCCGCCCCTGAGTTGACCATTCTGTGGTGAAAAACGATGTGTTCCTCCTCGATTACTAATAGGAACCAGAGGTGAGGGTGTAGCGAAGGAGGGTTATCTTTCCTTTGAGAAGCAGAGAGAACAGTTTTTGAAATAGCGTGCAGCTGATTTCTCCTAGGGCTCTGGAAAGAAGACTGCCTGGACTTGTTTGGGCAATCAGCGAGATAGTGCCATCGTTTCCGCAATTAAACAGAGATCTTCTGTTCGGGCGTCTATTCCTTTCCCCGGTTGAGATGAGGTCCCCCAGTGTACTTACTTGCATCGGTCTCCTCCTCAGTTCTCCCTGAACGTCTTGGATAATGACATCTCTAAACCGGGGTTGCTTGGCATGAACCCCGTCTCTCCCTCTCAATCGTCTTCCGTAAGCCTGCGATCAATTTGGATGCATACGAACAAAGTCCTGAAATCTCTCTGGGGTCTCACCCGGGCTAGTTCGTCTTTAACTTGCTCCGAGAGACCCTGCCGAAAAGATATTTCTGCGCGGCCTCATTTCACATCAGTATCGTTAACCCATCTGCGGAATTCAGCGGGTACTCACTGCCGAGCGTCTTCCTTGACGAAGATTGTTCAGAGTTGCCTCACGGTTGCACTACGATTTGGGTCATCAAAATGACTCATGGCATCGATGAACTCCTCCAGATCCCTTAGTAGTGGGCTATCCTGTTTCTAACATAGGGGAGACCCAAGTAAGGGCCTCATCCTTGAGCAGGGTTATGATCAGTCCAACCTTGGCTTCGTGGTATTATAGATGGTAGGCTGAGCTTGAACACATGTCTGCATTGATTAGGAAATCCCGAAAAGATTGTCTTTTTCCTCAAATTTTTCCGGAAGGGTTACACGGGGCGCGGTTTTGCACAGTCAGTCTTTGAGAACAGAGGCGGTGATTAAAGCTGCCACTAGTTCACGGTTTTCAGCTTCTGCGGCGGCAGCTCGTTCCTCTGAGCGAGAGCACATCCTTCCGCGCGGACGACACATTCTTCCCAGCGGGCATCACGTTCTACTACTGCGGGCGCATCCCGTTCTTTCCGAGGGTATCCTGTTCTTCCATGGACCAAGACGTTTGATAAGGTGTCCTTGTTGTTCTTGGAAACCAACCATGATACGTTGTAAGTCCTGCAGTGTCTAGCCTGGGCCAGGTCTGTTCCGGCGGAATCCATGGTAGGGCCTTTTTATTCTGTTCAAGGATTGGACTTCGGTGAAGTGGATCCCAGTGGCAGGAACAGCAGGGAGCGAAGTCAGAAACAGCAGGGGTCCCGGCAGCGGCAGGTAGCGAAGTCAGGAACAAGCAGAGGTCCGAGGCAGGCGCAGTGAGCGAAGTCATAAACAAGCAGAGGTCGGCAACGAGGAAACTGGAACAGATTATACAATAGCTAGCACAGCAGTAAACACAGGAACCTTGCAGAAGCTAAGGAACCATGTATACCAGGCAAAGAGGAACAGGAAAGGGAGGTTTATATAGGCAGGCTGAGAGGTGGGAGCACAGTTGCAGAGGTGTCAGGTATCAGAGTCTGGAATGTTCCTTAGTTTAGCAGCAGCACTCCGTGGGCAAATATAGGTACTGCAGCTAGAACCAACATTGAGAGTGGCAGCAGTCCCGGTGGCCAAGCATGGGAACGCGGCTAGAGAATATGACAACACAGCACTTCCACTGCAGCAAGGGATTCTGGGAATGACGTGCAAATGAGCACACAGTGCCACTTTTTGCTTCAAAAACCTTTTAACATGTTTCCCTATAGGCTTGCTTGCTGCATGGTCACAGCTTTGAGCACAGCCAGGGTTAGGTGCATACCAGAAAACCACCCACAGACAGCTGTTTCGACCTTAAGGGTTTCATCAGTTGTGGGTTGATAACCGGGTATGCAAAGAAGCTAAAGGATGGGCCCAACCATATAACTGAGTTAGTTATGGTGAGTAAAAAAAGTGACAAAAACCCTCACAGCAAAGCAATATGCAAATGTAAATACACTGTATGCTCATCTGCATGTCTTAGGCAGTCTGCAACCCCGCCTTCCCCATTATCACCCAGCACATAGCACTTCCCTGCACGCAAGGGATTCTGGGAAATGACATGCAAAGTGAGCACACAGTGCCACTTTTGCTTCAAAAACCATTTTAACATGGTTCCCTATAGGCTTAAGCTTGCTGCATGGTCACACTTTGAGCACAGCCAGGGTATATATATATATAATATATATATATTATATATAGATATATATATATATATATATATATATATATATATATATAAGACAAACAAAAAGAAGACAGCGCGGCTCACATAGTATACTACTGTAGAACAATATGTATACAATTGTTTAATAATAGTAATTGCTGCTAGATTACGGGCACTTACAATAGATTGAATAGTAATAGCAGTGGTTAAAATAGATCTTGACACATCACCCGTAAGACCATCTGTTTGCCGATCCACGTGCAGTATGTCTAACAGATTCCCGTTGCGGACGCCAGGAAAGTGGATAGCGCACTCAATCTCTTCCTGGTATTCAAATCTCGCGAGAGTTGGTGACCGGGTAATACACAAGATCCAGGCACAGTAGAATAGGCTCCGTTCACTACTCCAATAGAAAAATGGAACGGACGGGCGCCAGAGTGATGGCAAATTAATAGCAAAAGTACTTTAAATAGAACTGATGTTTAATGTCCAGTAATGACTCTTTCCCTATGTGTTTCGTCGCTGCATGCGACTTCCTCAGGGGAAACCCTGAGGAAGTCGCATGCAGCGATGAAACGAGAGATTTGAATACCAGGAAGAGATTGAGTGCGCGCGCACTTTCCTGGCTTCCGCAACGTATACATATATTTAATATATATATATACATCAAGAGAATGACCTAGGCGCAAAGGGAGACAAGAAAGAGAACAAACATAGGGTAATATGTCCTGGAAATTAACCACTTAATCGGTAAGTTATGCACTCACAGCGTTTCTTGAAATTCAAGCCTTTTATCCACCGGGGATCTGGAACTGCATACAGTATTCTGGGAACGTTCCTGGTTCTTTTTCTTCAGATTATCTGCAACAATTCCTCAATGCCAAGCCTCCGTCTCACAGATTTGGATGCATGTATAAGGGAAGGTAAAGGACACAGAAATAGTGTAACACTGTTTAATAATAAAAAACTTAATAAAGCATAAACAGTAAAAAAAACTCACATTCTGTGAGCTCTTTAAAAGCAATTGAGAATGTTAGAGTATCTCACACTCATCAAGTATACCGGCTCCCAGCTGGGCTCCCAGCATTCACTGTTCTATAGTCAATATCCCAGTACACCTCTGATGATCCTCTGGTGTAGTGTGACTAAGGCTCTGATTGCTCAGTCCAAAGCAGTTCATGTAACTGGGTCCCCTGAACTCCTCACAACCCTCCAGGTACTCACAGGGTCTAGGTGCACCTCCGGTGCACTCTGGTGCGCTCCCTCACAACACTCTGGGTCCTCACTGCTTCCCAGTGGGTATCCCTGTGTTCCTCCGGGGCTCCACCGGTACCTCTGCGCGGCCTGATGACATCACTCCGTCTCGCGCGAACTCCGCGCTCCTTCTTGTGACGTCACAGGTGCCGGTGATACACACGGGGTTGGCGTGTCTCCTAACTCCTGCAAACTTGTGAACACTAAAATCAACACGCCCTATATATATATATATATCTTGAAAAAAGGGTCATTTAGTTTAACCCTTTGGCCAAAGCATTATAAGCCTGCGAGCCACTTCAAGGCATGACCATAATATCGCAGGTCCTAACACTAACTGATTAAAATTCTATTTACCTCAATAATTACAGGAAGAATGATCTGCATTGGATCTGTCACAAACAGCTGCAAGAAAAGACCAGTACATATGGAAAGTGGGGAGGGGTGAGCTTAAAACCTGGGGAGGAGGGAAACATATGGTATAGCCCTTTGCTCTCTTCTCTGTTGTCTCCATCAGTACTGCACATGTTCTGAGTGTATAGGGGGAGGCATTGTCTCATGTGTTGAAATAGTTGAAGAATTATGACTTGACTAATGATCTGTTTCTTTGATCATCATCTGTTGCTTTTGTCCCTTGGGGTAAACTGCAACAAGGCATATTTTGGAGCAGGACCTGTGGTCACGTCCTTCTCCACAAACCTCGGGGCACTGGGATGTGACAGATGGTGATTGTAACTTATCTTCTCCTTCCTCCTCGCCATTCTTTGCAATTAAGGTAGGGTTGTTGAGTTGGTCAAGTGTCAATGCCTCTGGATGCAAAGATGTTACGTACTTGTCACTATTGCACACTGTGCATCTAATAGCTTCTTTGCATAGATGACTTATGGAAGCACAGCATCTGAAGAAAACTCAAAATTATCTGAGTAGGTTCTTGCATTCCTCTAAGGGCTTAATCCCAACCCCAAAACACCTGTTAAGTGGGTGTGGTTTCTTGTGTATGGGACATTCCCTGTTTGGGTCCCTTGTCTCCCTGCTTGAAGCGATAGAATTATTGGGACGTGTAGATGTTGTAGAAGACATGTCTGTCTTGTGGACCGAGATAGGAGTTCTGGTGTTACCGTATCTTGTCCCTGGTCCTTCATTCTTGAGGTTGCTTGCACTGAGTGCATTTGGTGTACCCATGGCAAAGCTGGGATAATTTTTCATATCGGCTGCTTCTTGAATGAACATTAAGAAGAATGAAAGGGGGAGGCAGGTGACTTGCTTCTTCCTTTTGAAAATTTTAACCTTGCAAAGACCATCTTTCTTGAAGGTTATAACTTAGTTTGTCCAAGATGGTTTCACTCCACGAGCAGAGACCGTGAGACGTTGAGAACTGCTAGGGCTTGATCAGCTCCTGAAGACTCCAATTCTTGCAGCAAATCTCCAAGCTCTCGTAACTTTATGTAGTTATTGACCGAGATTCTTGGGAAGCTGTCAATTCTCTTGAAAAGTGTGTCTTCAATTACCTCTGGGCTATCATAGCATAGTCTCTTCCATACTAATTCAAGACCTACTGGGGTGGTTTACATTTGCTGCTCTGAGTCTCTTCACATTCTCTGTCGATTTTTCCCCCAACCATTTGGTTAGCAGGTTCAGTTCCTCCCTCGCAGTGAAGTCCAGACTCTATATTACATCCTTGAATGTGTACTTTTATACACTGTAGTTCTCAGGATGGTTGTCAAAGTTGGTAAGTCCTATTTTCACCATGTCACACCGGATCATGTACTTGCTCATGTCTGTTAGGCCTGATGCATCAGTATGTTGGTTTTGCGGAGGATGTGGGCAGTTGCATTTGGGTATGTTGCTCTGTCCACCATCTAAGTTCACAGCGTTGGACTCTATGGTTGAGTGGGGCTGATCGTGCGTGTTTGGCATGTGTGCAGAGTGCGTGCTTGGTGCAATGGTGGTTGCTGGGGGGAACCTTGCAGTTGCCTCTTCCTTGGTGTGGATGTGCGATGACTACAGGTCAGTGTGAGGAGCTGTGTTTCTCTGTGTGGGCGTACCTGGATTGCGAGCCTGTTGTAGTGCATCTGTCTGCGTATGAGCGCGTAGATCACTGTTGTGGCTTTAACTATCCCAGGTAGTGAATGCATTTGAAGAAACAGCATCTACTCCACGTGGATTCTCCAAAGCTTCGACATCCGTGATATCCTCAACATTAGGTAGAGACGATACGCTGGCGTTCACACTGTTGAGGCTTTTCACATAGTTTTTAGTGCGTTGGGCTGGATCCTCTGAGGCTATCCGACTGTGCGGTTGAACCCCGCCATCCTGTCTTGTGGCTGTTTCCAAAACATTGGCTGAAGCTGCAGCGGCTTCCCTTTCTTTACTTAGGGCCCCTAGGTTCACATCCAATTCGGCCTTCTTGCGCGCATAGGCTGCAGCAGCGGCATTGGCGGTAGTGGCGGCAATAGCAGCATCCCTCTGCTCCTGCTCTTCAATGTGGGCTCTTTCTAATTTCATGGCTATCTCTTTTTGATTGTATGTGGCCGTTGCACGTGCAGCCACTATGGTAGCTTGTGACTTGGTAGCGTTTGCGCTTGCGCTCGACACATTAGATCACGCTGATTTTGCTGACCTTGTGGAATGCCTGGATGCACTTGAGCGCTGTGAGGTGATCTCCAGTAAGAGGTCCTTTCTCCTACTTTTGGGTTCTGAGATAATGATCTGCACATGTCGGTCGCGTGCCAGATCAATATTATTCTGTAAGTCTCACTCTTGCAGGCTTTCATCGGTATTTGTCCTTGTCAAGTAGGTGCTTTATGTCTCTGAGAGCACTCAGTAGCATGTATGGCAGGCGTGAACAACATACGGACCGCGGGCCGCATGCGGCCCGCCGGGACTCCCTGTACGGTCCGCGACTGCCCCCTCAAACCCCTCCCCTTCTAGGGAAGGATCGCGCTCCATCTGTGTGATGCGCTCCACTCCCCCAAGCACAGAGCTGGCGCGCTCCCAGCATCCGGCACAGGGCTGACACGCTCCCCCCACCCGGCGCAGGGCTGATGCGCTCCCCCCACCAGGTGCAGGGCTGACGCGCTCCCCCCACCTGGCGCAGAGCTGACACGCTCCCCCCACCTGGTGCAGGACTGACGTGCTCCCCCCACCCGGCGCAGGGCTGATGCGCTCCCCCCACCCGGCGCAGGGCTGACGCCTCTCCTCCCCCAGTATGACATGGTGACGTACCCCCCTGTGCTTGCTTTACGCGCTGACGTGCCCCCTGCTCCCCAGCCCGCTCCAGTACCAGAAGTTGATACGCTGCCGTGATGTGCGTCCCCCACCCCCATTCCTCCTGGCTGAGGCCCGCCGCCGCTTCTTCTGCCGTCATCACGATCAGGTAGGCATGTGGGGGGGTGGGGGGATGATGACTGCTGAAGGGTGCTGGGGGACGAGCTGAAGGGTGCTGGGGGACAAGCTGAAGGGTGCTAGGGGGAGAGCTGAAGGGAGAGCTGAAGGGTGCTAGGGGGAGAGGTGCTAGGGGGAGACCTGAAGGGTGCTAGGGGGAGAGCTGAAGGGTGCTGAGGGGAGATAAAGGGTGCAGGGGGAGATGAAGGGTGCAGGGGAAGATGAAGGGTGCTGGGGGAGATGAAGTAGGGGGTCATTGGAGGTGCAGGGGAGGGTAATTGGAGGTGCAGGGGAGGGTCATTGGAGGTGCAGGGGAGGGTCATTGGAGATGCAGGGGAGGGTCAGTGGAGATGCAGGGGAGGGTCAGTGGAGATGCAGGGGAGGGTCATTGGAGGTGCAGGGGAGGGTCAGTGGAGATGCAGGGGAGGGTCAGTGGAGATGCAGGGGAGGGTCAGTGGAGGTGCAGGGCCCAGGTGACTATCATCATGGGTAGAACTGAAGCTGAGCGCGGCTGTCGTTTGCCATGTGGTTTGTTGGAGATGCAAGAGGGATTACGTGGCCATCCGTATGTTTCGTAGTGTGTGCAATGCATCAGCGAGTAGAGTCAGTGAGGTGCAGTAGGTGGCGGTCACTTGGAGTGCATGGTATTTTGATGTAGTGCGGGCGGGGGGTGAGATGGACGATGCTCGGTGGGTAGAGAACTAGGAATGTTATGATCTGGCAGAGGAGGGGGGGGAAAGTCTTATAAAACATTGAGGTGTGCAGGAGAGAGTGTTGAGGGTCGCATAGGGACGGAGAGGTGGATGTGAGGTGCAACGACAATGGGCAGAGGAGTGCTGGAAGGTGTCAGATGACAGGAAGTATGTCGATGGCGTGCAGGGGGTGATTGGAGGTGCAGGGGAGAGTGATGTGAGGTGCAGGAGGGGAGAGTGATGTGAGGTGCAGGGGGGAAGTGTGATGGGAGGTGCAGGGGGGGAGAATGATGTGAGGTGAAGCAGGGGAGAATGATGTGAGGTGCAGGGGGGAGAATGATGTAAGGTGCAGTGGGGAGAGGGATGTGAGGTTCAGGGGGGGTGGGATGTGTGTGGTGTGCAGGGGGTATTGTGTGTTTGACGTGGAGGGGGAGTATTATGTGTGTGGGTGAGTGGGAGAGATGGGGCTATGAGAGATAGGTGGGGAGTATCGCAAAGGTTTATAGTGAGGGGTTCTGGAGGAGATATGAGGATGATGATGAAGGGTGCTGGGGGAGAGATGATGATGATGATGACGACGACGACGACGACGACGACTACGACGACGATGACGACGACGACGACGACGATGATGATGATGATGGTTTTACCCGTGCGGCCCAAATTTTTTTTTCGTTCGGCCCTTCTCACTTTACGAGTTGTGCAGGCCTGATGTATGGTCTGACCTTAATTATGGCCTGTACGAGCGGGTTTTCATAATTGCTAGTGTTTGCAACGTTAATCATTTTAAGTCCAGTTTTTTCCCAGGCCTTCTCTAACTTATTATGGTATGCGCCAATGTCAGCCTCATATTTTTCACTGGCTTCTGTGTAAGTGTGACTGTCCACTTAGGTACACACACACTCTCTCTCTGTCTCTCTCACACTTTGTTTGGTTCGTTTGTACTTTCCCCCCCCTTTACTATACGACGCGTTATTTTTTGGCTTTTTCTACTGATACGATTCGCCAGCTGTTTCTCCCTGTGACCTTTGCCGTATCTTTCCTCTTTCTCCCCCCCTCTGTCCCCGCCGCCCCCCCGTTTTGTGTCCATTCTCTCCGCTCTTTTCTTCTATTTCCGCCCCCCCCTCGACCACCTTTCCCCTCTCCCTTCGACCGGACGGACTCCACCGCTGGACACTTCGCGAGGGTGGGGGCCAGAGCAGGGAGCAGATCGGAGTGCGGTTGCCGGGGACGCGATCGGGCCGCGCTAGGGCCGCGATCGCGTTGCCACCGGCCGGCGGCTTGAGGAGAGTGCGCCGCCATTGCGCGTAGGTTTCGCGCATGCGCAGGAGGCGGCCAGCGCGCGATAGGACTCCAGGGCTAGGGAGAGATCGGCGAGAGTAGGGAAGAGGACAGGAAGGGTGAGGCGGCCTTAGGGTTCGCGCATGCGCGAGGGAAGCGCGCACGCGGCCCCAAGGCATTAGGCAGCCCCTGGGAACTACATTCCCAGGAGGCTTAGGGAGGCAGAGGTCAGGTGCTCCCTAGTGGCCAATAGGGCTGAAGGAAGCTCAGCCCGGGAAAAAGAGATACATTTCCCGGGCTTTGCAACAGTCAGTCAGGCAGAGAGGAGAAGGAAGAGTAGGAAGGGTGCAGGGAGCGCGTGGCTCCTGCATCAGGTAAGGGTCCTCCCTAGATTCCAGGCAGGCCCCAATTCCCGGGTAAACGGGCAGGGGGTAACTGAAGAGGGACGCCTTAGCTAGGGAGGTGACCCTTGAGTGTGGAAGGTGCTGGTTTGGCAGTGTCACAGCGGAGAGTGCTGTGGGCACTGTCAAAAGAGGCACGGTGTGCTGCTAGCAGTGTGTTGCTGCGGGATCCAGGGGCGTGGTGTGTGATTGCAGCTGCTGTGAGGTAGTGTCGCTGTATGTGCTGGGCACAGTGCGTGCAGGTGTGTGTGAAGTGTGGATCCTGCAGGCTGACAGTGTGTGCGGTTGTGTCAGCTAGCTGCAGGTGAGTTGGGAATAGTAGTAGCAGTTACAGTTAGGACTGGGTAGCTAGGGGAAGGGGGGGCGGTTATGTCCACAGGCCCTAGGAGTTTCCCTCAAGCAATCCAGGTTGCGGTTCCTCAGGGACAGGCCCTAGGTTAGGGTTGCTGTCACTCTAAGTAGTAGTTAGCGATAGGAGGAAGCGGCGGTTGCTGTTCCCATGCGGTTGGTGTTGCCGTGGTCCGGTTGCAGTTCCCGTTGAGAGGTGGGACCCTCGTTGGGGTCCACCGGCAGAGTACCTGAGAAAGGATCAGACGGACGTCTGACCCTTTGAGAAGAAAGTTGCGGTCCCGAGCACGGAGTGTCTGGAAGGTATCTTCATTATTATAAAGTGACACCAACTGGGCCTAGCTTAACATGGACTGCGCAGTCACCCACGACCTCCGTAGGAGTTAAGAGAGACATTGGGTGTGGGGTGATCACAGGACACTGGTTGGGGAACACCAGACATTGGGTTGAGGTGATGCGGGTAGTTAGAGCATCAGGTTATGTTATGTGTTAGTAATGAGTATATGTGTGTGTGTAAGTAAAGTGTTAGTTATTGTTTATCGTATACGAGTTGTCATTGATTTCTTACTCAGGGCTATCTTTCCTAACGGGGGATCCTGGGTAAGTGGAGGCGCTGCACCAAGTAAGGGTAAGGGTTTTCCCCAGGCTCCCCAGCTAGCAGGTGAGGCTAAGATTCCTGGAGCCACACAGGTTGTGCAGCTACCAGTAGTCCCTTAGAGCAGGTGTGTTGCAGGGAAAGGGACCCGTTAGACCACGAGGGGCCAATGTGAGATTGGGGTGGGTCGGCCGGGGTTCACAAAAAGGGCTACATATATATAATGTAACAAATATAATGAGTTTCTAGTTAAAAAATAAAATTTAGGAATATGTGCCTTGGAAGGTGCAATATAAAAAGTTAGCAAATCAAAGGCGAAAGAGAATAGACAATAAAGTGAAGGATTAGGATTAATATGATGTATTAATGTATTACTAGGGGTGCTCAACTCCAGTCCTGAAGGCCCCCCAAAGGCCATGTTTTCAGGAAATCCCAGCTGCAGCACAGGTGGCTCAATCAGTCCCTGCTTCAGTAATGAAGCTGGTATCTGAAAATGACTGTTGGGAGGGGAGGGGGGTGGAAGGGCGATGTGGAAAGACGAGGAGCTGAGCACACCTAATGTATACAGTGAAGTTGTGAGCCCAGCCCTGGGGTGGTAAATTATGATATGGCAGAGTGACAGCGGCTGTTATAGCTTCTTGTAAAGCTTTATTTACACAGGAAATTTGGGGTTTGTCTCCATGTGGATGATGAACTAGAGGAGAAAGTATGTTTGCAAAACCATGTTTAATATTGTATATTTTGGAAACGATAAGATAAATACAAAAATAACTGGCAGTTTATCCACCCAAAGGGGATAATACACCCAATAATGCACCAAATTATCCCAACAGAAAACTGTGAGAAGCAAGTAACAATAACAATTAAAGCAAAACAAGTGAGTTCAATGACAACATAAAGACAATAAGTTAAAGCGTTTATTTTCTGGAACAGAAAAAGGGTCTGAAAAATAATTTCAAAATAACACAATTGCAAAAGACACAATAGAAAAAAAAATGCACTATATCACTTGATGTCAGATTTCAGTTTGCTTGGCTAAATTATTCCAGAGGAAAATATGCAGAACTCAGGAGCTGGCTCTCAATTGTCCCCTTTAGGAATGAAGGTCAGCTTGAGGTATGTGCTTGGCTTTTACCACTGTTCAGGGCTAAACAACCAGGTTGTTTATTGTTAGTGGGATTCGTATTTTATTTCCCAGCGAGGTAGCAAGGTCTCAGGTGACAGGCAGAACACTAAGCTGCTTGGGAGAGCACACAATGAAATAGCAATGAAGGAGAGCAGACAGAACAGGTCAGGAGTACACTCTGAAGAAACCGCAATACGGAGGAAACGCTTTTAGAAAGTGAGGGCTGATGATGGAAAAACTCCACACGGGATCGGGTCCCCCAGAGCAGATGACGTCCACTTACGGTTTCCGGTTAGGTGGTGAGCACCAGTGGAGATGCAGGGGGAGGGCAGTGGAGCAGTGCAGGGAGGGTCATTGGAGGTGCAGGGGAGGGTCATTGGAGGTGCAGGGGAGGGTCCGTGGAGAGTTGGCAAGGGAGGGTCAGTGGAGGATGCAGAGGGGGGTCATGGAGAGTGGTCAGAGGGGGGTCGTGGAGGTGCAGGGGGGGTGATTGGAGATGCAGGAGAGAGAGTTGTGATGCAGGGGGGGGGAATGTCATGTGAGGTGCAGGGATGAGTGATTTGAGGGTGCATAGGGGGGAGTGATGTGAGGTGCGCAAGAGGGGAGGGTGATGTTGAGGTGCAGGTGGGAGGGAGGATGATGTGAGTGCGGGGGGAGTGATTTGAGTGCAGGGGGGAGAGTATGTGAGGTGCAGGGGGAGAGTGATGTGTGAGGTGCAGGGGGAGGAGTGATGTGGGGCAGGGGGGAGTGTGATGGAGGAGGTGCAGGGGGGGTAGAATGGGGGGATTGGTGAGGGAAGCAGGGGAGAATGATGGAGGTGCAGGGGGGAGAATGATTTAAGGTGCAGTGGGAGGGAGAGGGATGTGAGGTTCAGGGGGGGTGGGATGTGTGTGGTGTGCAGGGGGTATGTGTGTTTGACGTGGAGGGAGTAATGGTGTGGGTGAGTGGGAGAGATGGGGCTTGAGAGTAGGGGGGAGTATGCAAAGGTTTATAGTGAGGGGGTTTCTGGAGGAGATATGGAATGATGATGATGGGTGCTGGGGGGAGATGATGATTGATGATGACGACGACGACGATGACGACGACGACGACGACGATGATGATGATGATGGTTTTTTACCCGTGCGGCCACCCAAATTTTTTTTCGTTCGGCCCTTCTCACTTTACGAGTTGTGCAGGCCTGATGTATGGTCTGACCTTAATTATGGCTGTACGAGCGGGTTTTCATAATTGCTTAGTGTTTGCAACGTTAATCATTTTAAGTCCAGTTTTTTCCCAGGCCTTCTCTACTTATTATGGTATGCGCAAAGTCAGCCTAATTTTTCACTGGTTCTGTGTAGTGGG
>WSYH01015386.1:0-14327 GCA_036426205.1 Ascaphus truei | reverse complement strand
TCCCATCCCTCCCTCTCTCCCTCTCTCATCCAGCCCATCACTCTCTCCCATCCCTCCCTCTCTCATCCATCCCATCCCTCCCTCTCTCCCTCTCTCATCCAGCCCATCACTCTCACATCCCTCCCTCCCTCTCTCATCCATCCCATCCATCTCTCCCATCCCTCCCTCTCTCCCTCTCTCATCCATCCCATCACTCTCTCCCATCCCTCCCTCTCTCCCTCTCTCATCCAGCCCATCACTCTCTCTCATCCCTCCCTCTCTCATCCATCCCATCACTCTCACATCCCTCTCTCCCTCTCTCATCCATCCCATCACTCTCTCCCATCCCTCCCTCTCTCATCCATCCCATCACTCTCTCCCATCCCTCCCTCTCTCCCTCTCTCATCCATCCCATCACTCTCTCCCATCCCTCCCTCTCTTCCTCTCCCATCCTCCCCATCCATCTCTCTTCCTCTCTCCCATCCTTCTCTCTCCCATCCTACCAATCCCTCTCTCCCTTTCCTCTCTCTTCCTCCCCCATCCTCCCCATCTCTCTCCCATCACTCTATCTTCCTTTCCCATCCTTCTCATTCCTCTCTCCCATCCTTCTCGTTCCTCTCTCCCATGCTTCTCTCTTACCCTCTCCCATCCTCCCCATTCCCCACCCCTCTATTCCTCTCTCCCACCCTCCCCATCCCTCTCTTCCTCTCCCACCCCTCTCTCTTCCTCTCTCCCATCCTTCTCTCTCCCATCCTCCCAATCCCTCTCTCTCTTTCCTCTCTTCCTCCCCCATCCTACCCATCTCTCTCCTATCACTCTATCTTTCTTTCCCATCCTTCTCATTCCTCTCTCCCATGCTTCTCTCTTCCCCTCTCCAGTCCTCCCCATCCCCCTCTCCTCCCCTCCCCGCCCCTCTGTTCCTCTCTCCCCTCCTCCCCATCCCTCTCTTCCTCTCCCATCCCATTCTCTCTATCCATTGTTCTTCCTTCCTCCTACTCTCGCCCTCTCATTCTCCTATTCTTACGTACTCTAATCCTTCCCTCTCCTGCTCTCCCTCTGTACTCTCCTTTCTCCCCCCAATCTCTCCCTATCCCTCCCTCCCTCTCGCTCTTCACATCCCAACAGTGGGTGCCAAAACACTGTCAATTTGTTCAAAGTCCGTTGATGCAAATTCCAGGGCTTTCAGTTATGCTTATGCTAATAAAAAACCTCCGGCTTCTTGACAGTCTTAAGTGAAAAGTCTGCTATAGGAAAATTAATTCCAGCTGTTAAAATGTATTTCAAAATAGCTTATTCAGAGGGAACAAATATATATGTATACATATATGATGTAGGTATAGAGAATACATAGAGTTATGATGACAAGTAATACATGGTTACATAAGTGCACAGAAGTGACACAGGGTGTCAACAATTATTATAATATATAGAAGTATATATATATATTTTATATATAAATATAATATTAGCATACTTATATATAACCCTGTTCACTTACGTGTAACCACGTATTACTGTCCATCATAACTCTATGCCTAGGAATACTTTGAGAAAAGTGAGGGGAATGTCGTTAATGTACTACTTCATGGTAACACATTTGATAAATAAATTATAAATATACGCAACAAAAGTGATTGATTGGACAAATCACCAAAAGAGTACTCGCCGAACCAAAAATCTACTCGCCACCTAGCCCCGCCCCCACTTAAAAAGTCTCATATACAATGATGTGGAATATGTGTATCACGGTGGTGATGCCGGGGGAGCTGGTGGTGGGTACGGCACTAGCCGTGGTAGGACGGGTAATCCGGGGTAACGTGGAGGTGACTATTGGGGTGGGGTGACGCCTGGGTGGGTGAAGCTGCCGGGGGGGATGACTGGACGCGGCTGGGTTGGGTGACTGCCTGTACGCCTGTGGGTGAGTGACTCTATGCCTGGGTGGGTGAATGCTGCCTGGGTGGGGTGACTTGACGGAATGCCTGGGTGGGTTGGCTTGCCTGGCTGGTGATGGGTGAACTGCCGGCTGTGACTATGCGCTGGGTGGGATTACGTGCCACTGGTGAGTGACTGTGCCTGGGTGGGTGAAATGATCCTGGGTGGGTTTTGGTTGACGTACTGCTGGGGGTGACTGCTGCTGGGTGGGTGGGTGAGCTGACTCACTGCGTGTTGACGGGTGACTTACTGACAACTGGAGGGGTGGACTGCTGCCTGGGGGGTGGCGTACTGGAGTAGCCTGGGTGTACTACTGAGTGGTGATCTGGGGGTGGGAGGTAACTACTTCAGGTGATGACTCCTGTTCCTGCCTGCCAGAGAGCTTCAGAGGAAGGTTAGTCACAACGCTGTCCACCCCCCTGCCCCCCGATCAATCAAGCGGCCTAGGCATCAGGGAGATGAGGTTCGGGGGGTAGCCTGCTGGAGGGGGGGGGTGTGGGGGCCGGGGGAGGGGGGGGCAGGAGCGGAGGCAGCGTAGGCTTACGGCGGGCGTGTGTGGATGGCGGGCTCTTCCGTGGGAGCATTTAAGTTATTTCCCCCGGCCCATAGTCCCCCGATGCTGCTTGCCAGGGGCAGGGGAGCTGGACGAGGGGGGAGTCGTTGGGCTGGCGGGCGTGGGGGGAGCCGGGTTGGGGGTCTGGCATGGGGGGAGCGGTCCTGTGGAGTAGGAGGGGAGATGGGTTTGGCAGGGAGTGGGCTCGTCATGCGCTTCCCCCATCAACACGTGATGCGGAGGGGGGCGTAAGGGGTCGAAGGAGCGGTCAAACAGCCAGCATGTTGCGATCGGCACTTCACCCCCACCCCAGTCCAACCGGTCCCGGTGGCCGAGGAGGTAGGCGCACGGGGGGAACAGGTGTTGTGTAAGAAATGCGGGGGCATATATATCTTTTCCTACTGGTGTAAGTCCTCGTTAGAGGCAGAGCGCAGTAGTTTCTCATGGGTTTTCCCCCGACTTCAAGCCTGCCTGGATGATGGGACGGCCAGGCCTCTGACTATGATGAGGGCAGGGCCTGACTCTGTGTGCAGGCATGGGAACACGGGGGGGCCTGCGACATCAGAGGTGGTAGGGGCTTGAAAACAAGTTAGTCCGTGCCTGTTCCTGCTAAGGTGACAGTAGTTCTGTCCTGGGAGCAGAGAGGGACGGAAGGAGTAATGAGTGCTGGAGAGGGAAGTTGGGGAGTCAGTACGTGAGAGGTCACGACTGTCGGTAAGGCAGATGGTTCTGAAACCGACGTACTAGAGTAAAGAGTACGGGGAGTAGATTGGAAAATAAAGTATATGCAGTGAACCAATGCCCCTCCCCTGCAGAGCGGTGTCGAGGGGAGAGTTAGCCTCATATCTGAGGGCTATACCTTGGGGTGATGAAAGTGTGTGGAAGTACTTGAGCGCCAGACAGCCCATCCTGATGGTTTGTACTTACCTGGAGTGAAGGAGAGGAGGGAAAAGACTTGACTGTACCTGGTGTGTGCTGTTGCTGTGTGCTGTTGCTGTGTGCTGCTGATTGCTGTGTTGGAACCAATAACAGAACCAGTGCTGATTTTATACAAAGTACTGTCGTTGAGATTGAAATCTCTCGCCCTGGGACCAGGGCTTCGTCTGGGAGGGTTTACACTTATTCATTAAGGCTCGCCAGAGATGGAGGCGTTGCACCACGGATTTGTGCAAATGAAGATGGAGGCATATTACCCAGAGCCTGCCTGTTATCCCAATACATCGCTGTGGACTCGGCCCTCCTGGTCAACAAACAGTATGCACAACCAAAGATACACATAGCAGCCCTCACTCACACCACTTTAGGGTCGCAAATTCTGCGACCGGGAGTGGAGGGGGGGGGGGGGTAAGTGGACATGGGTGACATTGGAGGCGAGCTGCTGCGAGTCCCGAACAGACAGGCTTTCAGCGATAGAGAGCTGAAAGACCCTGAAGTGCCACCTTCCGTGCAAGTGCTGCTGGAGAGAGTTAGTAGGGCATGATGCATACCAGGGTGTAGTAAGGAGGAGCGTGGATATCCCGCCACAGTACGCCACTGGGGTGCCCTCAAAAGTGAGTGTTGTAAGAATGGGTTGTGAGGCTATAGTCGTCCAGTCCCTTAAGGCAGGATAGTGTGAGGCTACGGGGAGTGAGTATCGGTTGGGTGGGTAGCTTGTTAACTAGTCCAGGGACATGGGCTGGGGGCACCGCAACTAGTGTGGGCCAAAAGTAGGGGGGCAGACGTACCTCCTCGGTTACATAGCCAGCACCCACATATAAACCACACACCACAGAGCACTATGTAGGAAAAAAAAAAAACACATAACAAACAAACAAAACAGAAAGGGCAGTCAAAACAAAAAAAAAAAAAAACAAAAACAAAAAAAAACAAAAAAAAAAAAAAAAAAAAAAAAAAAAAAAAAAAAAAAATATAAAAACACAAAACCGCAGGGTGGCGTTGCACGGAGAGACGAGGAGTGAGCTGCAGGCCCTGTGGGGTAGGCCGCCCTCATATCAGTGGGTTAAGACAGATCAGAAAGCGACAATGCAGATGAGCGTCTCAGTGTACGGATTGTCATGCTGTGAGAACAGTCAGTAGGTCATAGGAACGAGAGATGGCCACAGTCGACACTGAGAATACGTGACATCATATACATTTGGAGGGTCATCTAAGGATTGGGGAGTCACTACATGTGCTCCGCGGCGCAACGAGACAAAGAAAAGACGTAACAAACTGGCGACCGCCAGCAACATCCACGGCCCAGCCAGTTCAGGCAGGCCGAACCTATCAAAATGCCGATTCCACCAAAACCTGGAATTCGCGCACGTGACGAGCGTTCGCTATGACAAAGGGGAACTGGTCGAGAAATGTGGGCGGCTGAGAAGTGTGCAGGGTTTGTGACCCAAACCAGATTACCCTGCAAAGAAAGGACGAGGGCGAAAGCCGAAAGCCACACCCACGTGCTTGCTGCACACCCGGCCTACAACTCGGAAGTGCTCTCTTGATTCCCCGGAGGGCACGAGAGCAACAGAAGGTGCCAGGGGCAGGAGAATGAGCGGGCCTACTACTGTCTGCATTGAGAGCAGGAAGCTGCCACAGTTGAAGCTGTTTCCACCAAGAGCGGAAACTAGTGAGAGCTAAAAGAAGCGTCTCCGGGCAGCTTCAAACTCCAGGAAGTGACGAGTCGGTGGAATTCACCGGTGACTGCCGCTCGAAGGCGAAGCGACACGATGCCGCCACCGGGCCTGAAACTATGTAGAGTACTAATACACACGGTCTTACCCCATCACTCCTAAGGAGCTCCTTCGGTGAGATGCCAGCGAGAGACCTGTGGTGCGTACCCACGGCAGGACCCCGGACCGGCTGCCGCAAGCCCAAAAGCACGATGCCCTGAATGCTGCGCACGATTAAATACCTATGGCTTAATGAACTCGTGTGAAGCCTTTGCCATGATAAAGACCCTCGGGGGTGTGCCTCCCGGGAACTCCACTACACGGGGAGTAGGACGGAGCAGAAACAGACGAGGTCTGCCCATAGTTCCTGCACCATGCTGAGGTGGGAACCCAAGGCACCAGCCAACACCGAGCCGAAGAGAAACTCCCGGAGAGAGCAAGACGCGCGGACCGCAACGCCTGGAAGTAGGTACGGAGGCGGCCGGCTTTCGTAACATTACCCACTGGACATGGCCAGCGAGAGTGGCACAAAGACCCAGGTACTCCATACGGAGGATTCACGATCAGTCATATTCGGGAGGAGAGAGAGGAGAGAGATGCGCTTTCGGAGCGAGAGCATAAACGAACAACAGCTGGGACATGTACAAGTGGCAGCGACTCGCAAATATACCGCTGATAATGAAAAGATGGGGTCAGCTACCGGACGAGCGAGCGAGTCAGACGCGTACCAGGTCTAGGCGCGCGCGTGGTGCGGCCTGAGGCCCCGTAGCCAAGCTCTCTACGGCGTTGGTTGTAGATCCTCCCAGGCGGCTGGGAAAGGATCCGAGACGGCTGCTGAGGAACAAGGGGTAATCAGCAGCAGCGGAGCGGTAATTGGTAGAGAGACGGACCCACCACCCCTTTTAGCTCCGCGCCAGGAGACTAAGAAGAAGAGGGATCCGGCAGGACGAAGAGAGAGGAGAGGCGTGCGGCCACTACCCCAGTCCGGGACGGATGACTCCACCACACGCCCTACCCGTCTTCGGCGCACTTCCAGGTGCGTGACCAGCAGTAGAGGATGGAGGATTCCCAACCCGGGCCGGCGGCCATGATGAGGTCACTTCCGGCGCGTCCGACTAGAAAAAGAGGCCTGGGGTAGCATAGCAAATGAAGTGGAGTTGTTTTATCGAGCTTCTTAGTCTCCATCACTGATCAGCAGAAACATTGTACAGAGGTCAAAGACTGAGCCACCTGTTGCTGGAAGCGCAGGGACCTGATTGAGCCACACGTGTGAAGCAGGGATATTTGAAAGCGACGCCTTTGAGCGTGCTTGGAGGAGAAGGAGTAAGCCCCCCTTGAATATAAGTGATGATCTGTGTTATTCTACACACAAGTCGTCTCTGTTGTTTGTAATATTATTATATTTTCAGTGTTAATCGTTTTATATTTTTTCCACGGTGTGTGAGATGTGCGGCTTGAGGTTTCCGGTTGGTGGTTTCGAGTTATAAGGTTTAGTTCTGGTAGATCCAGGATCTGCAAATCATATAACGCAGAAAAGGGAAAAATTGTACAGTTATAGAGCTTTAAAAAAATAGGGTATTGCATATTAAGATATCTCATAAACATTTACTCCAACAAATAATATTATAATGTACAACATTGGTATGATCTTTTCATCTTATTTCACTCAGGATCTATGTATCAAGCCACAACAAGTGCCCATTTCTTTCCCTTTTATTTACCATCAGAGTCTAATTTAATGTTGCAACTTCCAAATAATCATATACCAGCTATCAAATTGATTGGAGACCAAAAAGGTTAACGAATAAGAAGGATGAAAGAGATATCTGCTTATTAGAAGTCAAGCAGAGTCTCCCGCTTATCCTTCCCTGGCTTCGTTGCTCATCCTGCGCCTATGATGTGTTTCTGACCAAAAAAGAATAATGTACACTCTTAAAGCTGCAGATCAAAGCAAGATACGTACACTGTGTATTTTGTTTTAAAAATAAATCAAGTTCTTGTACTATGAGAAAATAAGTGTGTCAAACACAAAAAAAAAAAAAAAAAACCACACACAAACTCTAACATTACAATTTTAATGATATAAAAAGTAACAAGCATTTTTGTTTTCATAGCAACCATTCTACAAGAGTCACACCCCTTCCCTTTCCTGAAACAGGGCTCTGGACACACTGTTACCTGTTTAAGCGCCCTGCGACGCTCCTAATGCCATGTCACAGCTCTGTCAGTGATTCCAACCGTTTTTTTGTTAGGAAGAGAAACGGCACTACAAGTCTTCGAAAAATGCTGGCGAGGGGAAACCCTATCTGGCTGACACAGATTAGCGTCGACAGGGGGTCAGAGTCACACACATTTCAACACCTCCGAGCGCACCTCTAGTTCCCACCCTACTACCCAGGTATTCATTCACCCACCGTCTACATAACTCTACCCACCCTCCCTGCCTGGAATGTATCGTATACCTGGCGTCTCAAACTATTACTAACTCTATTTTCCCACTGCACTTCCCTCCTGCCCACCCTCTCTGTTCTCTACTCTGCCCTACCTTCCTCATTCACGACCCAGCGACTCTCAATCTCACCACTACAAAATTACATACAAAAAGAAAACACCTCAGTGGGGGGGTGGGTTATGTGGTTCCATAGGAGGAGGAACCCATGATGACCTGGCTTCTGAGCTAGTTGGACTTGCACTCAGGGTTACACATGATATTCTAAAGAACTTTGCACTTTGGCCTCTTCTGAGTGCAATGGACAGCATTTAGTGAAGACCCCCGAGCCGAATCTGGCCGCTGGATCACAGGAGGAAAGGATTCAAGCAGAAGCTACGGTATTAGCTTATCATTAGTGTGTAGCACATTTAAAAGGAAAACATAATTTTTATTTTGTTTTACACTTCCTGTTTTACCGAGTGGAGACTAGCATGGAGGAATAGCCCCGAATCGACGTCGTCTTTATCAAGGCAGACGTCCTTGTACAGATAGGAAATCAAAAGAGCCCATATTAGCCGCCTCGATGTACCTATAGTACCCTTAACAAAAAAGCGAGTAGCCAGTAGGCGTGTGCGTTTGCAAATTTAAAAAAAAAATAGTGATTTACTGTACTCCCTGTTGTTCCCATCATGTAAACCACTGCAATGGGAACGGCGCAATGGGAACTTAAAATGCAAAGCCCATACTTCAAAGGTGGCAATCTCTTAAGACACAATTGTAATAACTCGCCAAGCACATGTTAGGGTCTCGTCTGGGTAATTGATGACCTTTTTGAGACATTTCTGACACCATAAGGTATTTTTAAACGTGAGACATTGGGAGGGTTTGGTTTTCTGCAGGATCATCCACTTGAATGTGTGATCGTCATTGTGTGATTGTTATTGTGTGATGGATGACTGTGTGTTCAGGTTGCTTGTGCAGCCCAGAGTCCCCCCCTCCCACCTTTCCCTTATCTTTATTGGTCTTCTGATAAAGGGGGGGAAGGGAAGGGGAACGAACAAGAACAACCTATATTGACAAAACTCTTCCCTATTAACTAGTTACATTAGCTTACATAAGCTACATAGTGATGAGGCGGTGTGAAAAAAAAGACATGGTGAGTGGCCAGTGGATCAATGTTTGTGTTCCAACTATGCAATTTAGACAACAGATCCTTATCATATATCTCATACTTACAGTATGACCACGGAGGAAGGCAAACAAAAAACCCCATTAAGGGACAAAATTAACTTCCTCCTTATGGGATTGCCACCTTTTACTTGCCCCACTTTGGTTCCTTCCGGTGGGGGCAGGGGTATAAATGTTAACCATCAGGTTTGTTTACATATATCATTGGTAGGACTGACTTGTTAACGGCATTACACCACACAGTATGTCCTGGGCCCAACACAATCGAATTAATTGCTTTGAGATTTATCTGCTCCTCATCCATTTTGCTTGCCTGATTCCACTTCATCTAGGCTTGTTTCTGTATGAATGATTACACGGCTTTTTTGTTTTGATAATTCTTTGTAATTTTCTCATGATGTATACAAAATAATACTGCTTATAACACAACATGAGAAAAAAAAAACGATGTAATCCATGAATGGGCCACCGCAGGGAACAATGTAATAAGACAACCTTCACCAGAATTTGGTTATCATTAAATGCCTTGCCTCGCTCAACGTTGTAATATAAAGTTTGCAACTTTAAAACAAACCGCGCTTGTTGCTTGTATCTGTCAAATCTTTCATAGATAGCGTTGATTTTTAAATTAATTCGACCGGACTAGTGTCTAATACATTATTTCTTAATTATCAAAACACGTATTCTGGAACAAAGGAATCCGAACAAAGGGATTATAATAAAGCTTCATAAAGATGTACGAATAGCTACAACGGTTGTGTTTTTGCGACCTTCGAGTTTTTTTGTTGTTTTTGTTTGGGAGCTTTCTTTATCATTTTCTCTTTAGAATTCTTTGACGCAATGAAACTGGGAAAAAAGCCTACCAAGGGGCGCCTGTGGAGTCGCGCAATGGGTTTTGCGCAGTAGTACAGGGGATGCGGTTGGTGGGAGTACAGAACGAGAACGGGGGGTTTTGATTGCGTGTGGCTCAAGGGGCGTGTACGCCGGCGGGAGATCATATTGCTTGTGTCTGGCTGTTATATCCTTTATGTGCTTTGTCTTTCCTTCTGCTTGTGGTTATTGAACGTGTTTGTGTTGGTGTTATGTGTCCTTTATTTATATAGTGGCAGCCACGTTATACGCTGCACTTTACACCAGTGGAAGGAAATAAACTTACAAAATATGGGCGAGAGGATAAGTGCTAACCGTATAAATGAAACTTAAGGCAAACTGGATTGGCACAAAAGAGCATTACAATCTAAAGTGGATTGTTGAGGGGCCGTACAGATATCATTAGTGTAAAAAGTGATTAATTAAAAAGTAGTTAGGGGAGGTCAAAGTGCATTGTGGAGTTCGTGGCAGAATACCATAGAATCCAGGCCTGGTTGCTGGGCTTCTCAGTGTCTTGAGCAAAAGGCTTAAATGTATATACTATCATCTCTTAGATAATGGGCCCAACATGCCGAGTCATAGGGGTATAGAAGTAGACCATCACGTGCTCCTATCTTGGAAATTCTTTGATGGGGTACCTGCTCAGGGTGCTGGATTCGGTGGGGGGCGATTGAATAGCGATGATGAGCGCCAGGAACTTTATTTCTTCAACAGAGCTCATTGAATAAATCATATAACCCGTCGTGCGGTGGGGTAAAAGCGTTTGTGAATATTGTGCCTAATGCTAAAGTCTTACAGATCTTCCCCAGGCTGACCTACGCTATGACGGCCGCCTGGGGACGTGCTTGGGCTCACGACTGTGTCCGCCCCTGACCACAGCAACCCCTGGGCGTCCGGACGGGACGTGATGAGGTGGGGTCTGTAAAAGTCACCGACTGAGACGCGCAGGGCGGTCGGATTGCGCATGTTTCGTAGTCGTTACGTCGCAGATCAGGATAGGAGAAGACCCAGGTATCGCTCGGTGGCACGCCGGCGAGGGTCAAGGACTGGAGAACTCAGGGGGTAAGTACCGCTTGTTCACGCAGGAGGTTCGGGCAACAGGTAGTCCAGGAGAGCCCGCTTCAGATTACAGGAGTGAGGCGAGGTGGCCTATGCGCGGGCAGGCGACCATGGTCCACAGGGTACTGTTCAGGGAGCATAGGTGGTCCCAGACAGACCAGAGTAGCACCACCGCCTAGCTGCATGGATAACCCAGTGCTTCAGCGCAAAGAGTCCTGTGAGGGGCTGGGAACATCATACCGATTCAGCCCAGGAACCAGGCACGGCCTCACTATACGATCTAGGAGAAAGATAAGGCAGGAACCAGGAAGGCGAAGAAGATACTCACGGAAAACCACACGTTCGAAAGTAGCGAGGAAACCAGGGAACAGACAGCTGATGAATCGAGCAGCCTAGTCACAGCAAACAAGGAGTAGCAAGTACAAGGAGAATACTCAGCTTCAGCCACAGGACAACAGAGGAAATGATCCGCATGCATGGAGGACTAGGCCGGGTCACACGGAACCAGGGAGTGAAGAAAAACACGGCAGAAGTACCGGGCTTCAGCCACAGGAAAAGACCGTGGCGTAATAGACATAGAGCGGTCTCAGGAACCAAGGGAGACAGGACCGCAAAGACAAGGTTATGGCAGCCGAATCACAGCAGACATCAGGACGGACTATGCTCGGCAGGTGGGCAATTCTATGGACCGGCAACACTTAAAGGTCAGCGAACCAAATGGGGGGCAAGACAGGGGGAAATTGTGGCAGTATTGCTTTGGTGGTGAATCCAGGCGCCGAGTAAAATTATCCGGGAACGTAGTTCAGGAGCTGACAGGTCGGAAGGTTAACGCAAACATTTAAACCGAGGCGGTCCTACAGTGATGCTCCGAAACCCTTTAGTGTTTCCTCCGGAACCCTCATGCGGGTAGCGTTTTAGGTATTATAGTCATCACTAGGTCACCTGGTAAGGCCCAGTGCAAATCTGCACATCGCCACGTAGGATAACTGTCCCGGCCCATCGGGCACTGGGGATGCCACCTTAACGGGGTATGGAGGCGAGGCACCAACGATATGACATGTCGATGGGGCAGGGGTCCACAAGTGCTTGCAGGACTAGACGTGCCTTGGGTGAGTCCTCTGGACAGAGTGGCCTCTCCAATGAGCCATTCAAGAGTGTGACGTGAGCCATCTATGTGGGAATGCAACCTAATCAGGGGAACTGTTCCCATTGAACCTCTTGACGCATCAGAGTAGTAACGTATATGCACCAATTAACCAGTTGAGATCCTATATCCGTGACCTTTCATACTCTCACTGGATGGCCTTTCAGAACATGTCACCCCCCCCTCTATATAGTATATTCACGCTCATGATGTCACTGTCTGTGCTCAGGACAGAAGTTGGGCGGGCGCCACTGGGAGGTCATTCGAGGCACCGCGCCAGCACCATTGATGGTAATTGGGCGATACTTCTGTGTGGGCGCCCACCGGTAACCCTTAAGGCCATGGGCAATTCCATATATTATAATCATTTTAAAAAAAGCATTATTTTGATCCATTCACACTTATAGAGGAATGTTTCAATTAAGATAGAATTTTTTCCTGCTCAGACAGTCGACAAACAGCCTTTATACGAACTAATAATTACAATGGACTCCACGTTGCAGTGATGATTTTTAAGGTGTGGCCCAAACCAAAATAATTGAATAATAACCTCTTAGTTCAGACCCGTGCATGAATTCACTGGGGTCCCCAAATGTTTATTGGGGATCCTTATACACAACGATCATCACTGATATATAACATATCAACTAGTTGCATCTGTACGATAATGCCAACAGAGCTGGCGCATCTTTTTCTCTTTCTTTTTTTTAACCCGGTTTTGTGCGCAGGGTATCTAGAACACCATGGCCCTCTGCGGACAGTTGTGCAATGTGTGCCGATATCGCTATGGTTGAGGATTTCTGCTGAGGCGATCGATTTGCATTTCTCCTTCTCGTGAAGAGCACGCAAGTGTTTTGCGGAACGCAGTGGAGACAGCAACACCTTTTTTTTTTTTTTAATGCCTCATCTATTTTTGATATTGTTGGTTGCAAAGTATTCGACGGTAATGGGGGGAGACTTTGAGTGCATCAATTCACTCTGAGCCTAAGCCTTCGGCCGGGGATGATCTTTTCTCTTTAGATATTAAAATTATAGTACTATATTGTACTACTGCTATATACTGGCTTAAGTTCTTCTGCCAATCATTTTCTGTTGAGCATCCAATAACCAGTGGTCAGTTAGTTGCCTAACGGTTTAATTCAGTCTGTGGAAAGTCATTTAAAAGGGTACAACACTCAGACTCAACAGCGGGGAGGTTGTCTCATAAAGATATTTACTGCAATTGCACGTCATTCTGATGGAATAGAAAAGAAGGTCTTTCGCTTGTCAGGTTACCACCCAGGAGTAATAGCAAATTCCTGGGAAGGTCCCACTATGATGTGTGAAGTGTTCCTCTTACCTACCTCACTGATCCCTGTTTGTATTTTATGTATAGCTCATTTTAACAATTAGATATATTAAGCTTTTCACTCTGGACAACAACGAGCAGTTTCAAACAGCAGGTACAGAACACCGCCAACAGCAGGCCTGGAATTTCCGCTTAAATGTTGAAATACAAACCCATGGCCCTTAAGCAAGAGCAAGGAGCGTGGAGGACAACGCTGATAGTGTACAGTTTCCAGTAGAAAATTCCCCTTCATGCTCTTCACCTTGGGGGGGATAATTGTCAAATGGTGATTTGGTTGTATCATGAAAGACGCTGGAAGAAATACCAAAAACACAATGCATATACTGTATTAACAACGGTTTATTAAAACTGTATAAAACTCCCATTTACTTTAATCTCTCCCGCTATACGCTTCAGGTGCAGAGAAACTCGCAGTTCCGCTCTGAAGATCTTAGACTACCAGATGATCTGGCCGCTAGAAGGCAATTTCATGAGGAGCACTTATTAAAAAATGAAAATAAATATTTGTGAAAAAATTAAATATATAATAAGTCAGTGATGTGAAAGCACAAAGAAGTGACCGAGGGTGCACAGAGCAGGTCGCTTTAATGCCACTTCATGTTTTTCAGCAATAATGCTCAGCACTATTTCGATTTCATCAGTTGCCTTTATGATACCACGTTAGAGCTAAAAGTAAGATTTGTAACTAATTTTGTGGTTGTAGTTAATGTTAACTTATCGCGCTGGTCCTATTCATCATTGATACGGTTGTACTCCTGATGGTGACCTTAACTATGGGTAGCTGGGAAAGTAAAGCTGTTACGCGTGTTAGTATTGGCACTGAGCACTGTGTAGTCTAGGCATTGATACATATTGTACCCACTGGTGCAATACTTCTTATGTTAGTACTCACGTCCAGTGGGTGCCAACTGGGGATGCGCACACCCCAGGGGGGCGGGAGAAGTTGTGAGGGGGGGGGGCAACGCGGCTTGGGGGGTTGAGGGGGGGCCCCGCGCTCTTCCCCACGGCATATTAATTAATGGCCGGGCGCACCAGGGTGAGGCTCTGGTCAACGGTGGGGCTTCTCTCTGCGTCTGGGGCCTTTGGGGACGCCGACGGCAGCGCTGCGTTCATTTGGTTGGTAGGTTGTGCCGGGCCGCAAGTCTTTAGCACGCTTTGTTGAGAACGAACCA
>WSYH01015385.1:0-14328 GCA_036426205.1 Ascaphus truei | reverse complement strand
GTTAAGCAGCATTAATTCATGTTTGTATAAGTATCACATTTTTTCACTTATGTGTTTATAATTTTGGAGCGCCACTTTTTGATATATTTGCTTGTCACTTGCATTACCAAGGGCGTCAATTAACTCATCCACCCTTTGCATCGGATATGCGTCAAAACTTGGATACCACGTTGACCTTTCGGAGGTCCACACAAAATCTTACCTTCCCATCGGGTTTAGGGTCCATAATTAGTGGACTACACCACTCACTGCATGATTCCTCAATCACGCCTAAATGTAACCTTTCTTGTACCTCCTTCTCTACCAGGGCCTTACGGCTTTCAGGCAACCTGTAAGGACGAGAACGTACTTTTACCCCAGGTGCTGTCTCTATCACATGGGAAACTAAATTAGTTTGCCCTGGTAAATCAGAAAAAACATCATTGAATTGTGTAATTATTTCTAGCAAGTCCCCTTTTTGTTCAGAGGACAATTGTCTACCCATTGGGATTTTATCGTCACCCAAGATGTTCTCCCGTGGGGGCTGAGGACCCAGGTCCGTTTCCTCCTCCACCGGGTGGATGAATAGAGACCACTGCACCTTCCAGGGTTTCAGCAAGTTTACATGGTAAATTTGTTTACCCTTCCTGGACCCTGGTTGAGCGATCTCGTAATCCACATCACCCGTGCGGCGGAGTACTTCAAATGGGCCCTGCCATTTGGCTAGGAGTTTACTCTCACAACTGGGTAATAATAACATCACCTGGTCTCCTGGGTGTAACACTCTCATGCGAGCATTCTGATTGTAATGTCTCTCCTGACTGTCCTGGGCTGATCTAAGATTCTCCCTAGCAAAATGGCCGACCACATCCAGGCGCTTCCTAAGGTCTAGTACATATTGCAGGGTATTCTCAGAAGGGGACTGCTGTTCCTCCCAGGACTCCTCTAGGAGGTCTAGGATTCCCCGGGGTTGGCGGCCATACAATAATTCAAATGGAGAGAACCCCGTGGAGGCCTGGGGAACTTCCCGCACTGTGAACAGCAGAAAAGGGAGAAGTTCATCCCAGGCTCTCTTCTCTGAATCTACAAATTTTCTCAGCATACCTTTTAGAGTTCGGTTAAATCTTTCCACCAATCCGTCAGTCTGTGGATGTAGACCAATGTCCGAACAGACTTGACCTCTAGTAATTTTAAGACATCCTGCATCAGTTTAGCCATAAAATTTGTACTTTGGTCTGTCAACATAACCTGGGGAAGTCCAACCCATAAGAACAGCTCCAATAATTTGTTGGCTACTTACTTCGCCGTTGCTGTCCTCAGGGGGAACGCCTCAGGATATCTTGTTGCATAGTTGACTATTATGAGAATAAACCTGTGTCCTTTCGCAGAAGACTCCAGAGGTCCTACCAAGTCTACACCAATCCTCTCGAAGGGAACGGACACCAAGGGTAGAGGAACCAAGGGGGCTGGTTTTTGACACTTCGGACTAGTTAGCTGGCACTCAGGGCATGCCGCATGTTGCAGGGTACATGCAACCACACACACGGGTTCTCTTGATAAGGCTTCTTTATTGAGCCTTAAAAATATACAGCACACAAAACAAAATAGCTTCTCTTCAGCATACAAAAACAAAATAGCTTCTCTTCAGCATATAAAATGAGGCAGCTTCTCTTCAGCATGCAGGACACAGATAGTTAATCACACATGTACTTTGAAAAACAGACCTTATAGCAGTACTCTCTTCAATATTTCAGTCCTGTCTCCTGACCAGCTAGTTTGCATGTGTATACAGCCTGGGGTTTTTAAAACACCTTGATTATGCAGCTGGGGTCAGACTAATTAAGCAGCCCTTCTCAACTGAAACGTAACCTCGTCACTGCTGCACTGCAAGCCTTAAACATAGGTTTGCCAGGTATATGGCTGGTGACGTTCATTCACCCTGTCACGCTGCACATAACTTAGCAATGTCACTATGCATCCCTGGCCAATAGAAGCGGAACGAAATACGGTCCAAGGTTTTATCTCTACCCAGGTGACCACCCCAAGGGACAGTATGGGCTAGAGTGAAGACAGTTTTTTTTTCCAAAATCTTTTTTTGGAAACATGTAAATACAGATATACAATAGGGGGTGTCATGGGCACATGACTGGTTACTTCAGGATGTTTACCAATACAGGTTTTCTAGTTAAAAAGTAAAGAAGGGAAGGAAAGAGTGAGGGAGCAGAAAGAGACGAACAGACAGGGGATGAAGGGGTTGGGGGGAAGGTGGGTAGGGGAGGGAGGGGGAGCAGGGGTAGGATCCTCCTGGATCTTTATATCTTTTCCGCCTGGCAGCGTCCGGTGGGCTTCAGCCTAAGCCAGAGGTCCCAGGTTTTCCAGAACTGAGGCATCTTCTTATGGAGCATGGCTGTGAGCTTCTCCATAGTCATGACTGCATTTATCCTCCTGACTACCGTGCCTTTCGCCGGAGCGTTAACCTGTTTCCAAGCCGCTGCTACAGAACATCTAGCGGCAGTAAAAATGGATGAAACCAGCCTAGCTATTGGTGTGGGGAGAATCTCAATGGGTTTTCCAAGCACATAGGTCAATGGGTCCATGGGAAACAGAATCCCTGAGGTTTCACGGAGAAGCGTCTGGATCATGGACCAGAACTTCTGGATCTCTGCACATGACCACCAAATGTGGGCCATGTCTCCCTTTGTCCACATCCCCTCCAGCACAAGTCAGGTGTGCTGGGGAAAATCTGGTTCAGCCTAGCCGGGGTCAAGTACCACTGGAATAGGATTTTATATATATTCTCTTTTGTTATAGTGCAAATTGAAGTTTTAGCTGCCGATTCCCAGATATCCTCCCAGTCGCCCACGTCTATCTACAGATTGAGGTCCGCAGACCACTTTAACATATATTGGTGGTTCGGGGGGTTAGATGTCGACTCCACCCCCCTATAAATCTCAGAGATCAGTCCATTTTGGTAGGTGCCTTTGATGCATAGGGATTCAAATTTAGTTAGAGTGGGGAAATTGGAGTTTTGGGAGATTGACAGGAGAAAATGCCTAATTTGCAGGAACTTGAACATATGCAGATCCTGAGACTGGTATTTGTCTCGAAGTTCCTGGAAGGTAAGGATTCTCCCCATCCTCAGCAGATCCGCAACCAGTCTAATATTCAGGCCCTGGAACTGGCCGATTTGTCTTTGCGAACACCCGGGTGGGAAGTTTGGGTTTCCAAAGATAGGGCTGAGTTGAGAGGGGGAAGCTAACAGGCCATACTTCCCTTTGCTTTTAAGCCAAACGCCCCACGTGCATCTCATTGCCCCCAGACCGAATTTCCGCGGGCCTACTTCTCTACCCCCCGAGGACCACAAGGACACCTGGAGAGGGAGAGGGGATGCGTATTGGGACTCTATTGACAGCCAGCAGGAGGAGGCCGGGTCGTAATTCCAAGCTACAACCTGCCTCAGCTGTGCCGCTAGATAGTATCTGACGACATCAGGAACCCCCAGGCCCCCCTTTGCTTTTGACAACAACATCACCGATCTTGGGACTCTCGGTTTATTGTCCTTCCAGATAAATTGGAATATATTAGACTGAATGTTCTTCAGGGCTGCCATTGGGACCGCTATGGGGAGGGTTTGGAAAAAGTAGAGTAGTCTCGGAAGGATATTCATTTTGACTGAAATTATTCTTCCAAACCAGGAGATTTGGAACTTTTTCCATGCATCCTAGTCTTTTTTGATCTGGTCAAATAAGGGGGGATAGTTATACTGGTAAAGGGATTTATAGGAATTTGAGATTTTAACCCCGAGGTATTTGATGTGTGTGGAGCTCCACTTATATTTATAGTTTAGCTGTAGGAGGTTCCACGTCGGGGTTGGGAGGGATAAGTTGAGGGCCTCTGACTTATCCATATTAACTTTGTAGTCAGAGACTAAGCCAAATTGGTCCTGCAGTCTATGGAGGTTAGGGATGGAAATATGGGGGCTTGTGAGGGTCAGAATCACATCATCTGCGAATAGGGAAATTTTATACTCCGTTTCGCCAATCTGAATTCCTTTTATGCTTTTTTCTTCTCTAATATTAGCCACCAGTGGTTCAATTGACAGGGCAAATAACAATGGGGATAGGGGACAGCCCTGTCTGGTGCCGTTTCTGATAATAATTGGGTCTAATAGTTGTATTATTGGACTTGTGTACTCGCTGGATACAACCCGAGGAGCGCACTAAGGAGGCAATTCTTGAGCAAGTGGTTTTGGAACAATTCCTACAGGTAATACCCCCTTCCGCACGCTCTTGGGTAAAACGCCATGCTGCTGAAACCCTAGCTTTGGCGGTCCGACTCGAGAACTTCCGTGGGGCCGAGGAGCAGGCGAGGGTCCTGGACCCGACGGACCTGACTCAACTGGCACTTGCGGACACCCAAAGAGGGAGACCGGACAAACGGGGAAACTACTGCCCCTCCATAAGCAACCGCCAAGTGCCACGAAAGGAGCAGTCGTTCCAGCAAGGGAGGGGTTCAAATGCTGGTCCCCGCCGAGACCCTCATCTACTTCCTGATGGCGTCTCGTTGCCAAATGATAGGAATTTCAGAGAACGTCGCACACAGGAACCATCGGATGCCTGGTCTCCAGTATCCGGTCCAGCTGAGCGGTATCCGCGGCACCCTCCGGCGAGGGAACCCTCTCCCTGTTCGGCCTGAGAACAAGGTCCCTGTCAGGTGGACTGTCCACAGATGGATTGTTCCTTCAGCAGATCAGTCGCCTCGGCCTTCACTGGAGAAAATTACAAGCCCTGGCTACTTCCAGCCCAGATTGGGGGTAAAACCGTCCAGGCCCTTGTAGATTCAGGCTCTGGGAAAACTTTGGTCTTCCAGGAACTGTTACCGCCTAACGTGTGTTCCTTTGACTCCCCATGTAGTATAGAATGTATACACAGTGATGTAAAACGGTATCCGACGGCCAAAATCCGGCTACAGGTAAAAGGTCAGGAGGCCTACCTTGAAGTAGGAGTCGCTCCTTGGCTTCCTGCCCCCGTTGTGCTCGGTCGGGACTGGCCTTTCTTTTCAGACCTAATGGCTCCAGTCTCTCACGAGGAGCCATATTCTATGGCTCAGGAGAACCCTGGTAAACTGTTCCCCTTCTCGGCAGACCTTTTCCGAAGTAGACACTGGGTTCCAAAGACTCGAAAGCAGAGACGCTCTGACAAACAGGAATGGTTGCAGAAATCTGGGTCTCAAGGTAACCGTACTAGTAGCCAGAAGTTACAAGTGATGGCTGGGGATGGCCAGAAGGAGGGAGATATGGGCCCTGGAGATTTACCAGACCTATACCTCCCTTATTTTCACCAGAGGCAAAGGGAAGACCCTGTCCTTGCTAGACAATATGATAAAGTGGTAAAAATTGATGAGCAGATATTGAATTCACAGGGAGTGATAGTATTCCCCCATTTTGAATTGTCAAATGATATCCTGTATAGGGTGAATAGGCAGACACAAACAGGGGAGGTCACCAGACAAATATTGCTTCCCAAGGCGTTTGTTAAATCTGTATTCACCCTAGCCCATACTGTCCCTTGGGGTGGTCACCTTGGTAGGGATAAAACTTTGGACTGTATTTCGTCCCGATTCTATTGGCCAGGATGCATAGTGATATTGCTAAGTTATGTGCGGCATGTTCTGAGTGCCAGCTAACTAGTCCGAAGGGGCAAAAACCAGCCCCTTGGTTCCTCTACCCTTGGCGTCAGTTCCCTTTGAGAGGATTGGGGTAGACTTGGTAGAACCTCTAGAACCTTCTGCGAAAGGACACAGGTTTATTCTTGTAATAGTTGACAATGCAACAAGATATCCTGAGGCCTTCCCCCTGAGGACAGCAACGGCGAAGCAAGTAGCCAACAAGTTGTTGGAGCTGTTCTCACGGGTTGGACTTCCCCAGGTTATGTTGACAGACCAAGGTACAAATTGTATGACTAAACTGATGCAGGATGTCTTAAAATTACTAGAGGTCAAGTCTGTTCGGACATCGGTCTACCATCCACAGACTGATGGATTGGTGGAAAGATTTAACCAAACTCTAAAAGGGATGCTGAGAAAATTTGTAGATTCAGAGAAGAGAGCCTGGGATGAACTTCTCCCTTTTCTGCTGTTTGCAGAGCGGGGAGTTCCCCAGGCCTCCACGGGATTCTCTCCATTTGAACTGCTGTATGGCCGCCAACCCCGGGGTATCCTAGACCTCTTAAAGGAGTCCTGGGAGGAACAGCGGTCCCCTTCTAAGAATACCCTGCAATATGTATTGGACCTTAGGAAGCGCCTAGATGTGGTCGGCCATTTTGCTAGGGAGAATCTTAGATCAGCCCAGGACAGTCAGGAGAGACATTACAATCAAAAGGCTCGTATGAGAGTGTTTCACCTGGGAGACCAGGTGTTGTTATTGTTACCCAGTTGTGAGAGCAAACTCCTAGCCAAATGGCAGGGCCCATTCGAAGTACTCCGCCGCACGGGTGATGTGGATTACGAGATTGCTCAACCAGGGTCCAGGAAGGGTAAACAAATTTACCATGTGAACTTGCTGAAACCCTGGAAGGCGCTGCTGTCTCCATTCATCCACCCGGTGGAGGAGGAAACGGACCTGGGTCCTCAGCCCCCACGGGGGAACATCTGTGGTGACGAGGAAATCCCAATGGGTAGACAATTGTCCTCTGAACAAAAAGGGGACTTGTTAGAAATAATTACACAATTCAATTATGTTTTTTCTGATTTACCAGGGCAAACTAATTTAGTTTCACATGTGATAGAGACAGCACCTGGGGTAAAAGTACATTCCCATCCTTATAGGTTGCCTGAAAGCCGTAAGGCCCTGGTAAAGAAGGAGATACAAGAAATTTTACACTTAGGCGTGATTGAGGAATCATGCAGTGAGTGGGGTAGTCCGCTAGTTATGGTCCCTAAACCCGATGGGAAGGTAAGATTTTGTGTGGACCGCCGAAAGGTCAATGCGGTGTCCAAGTTTGAAGCATTTCCGATGCCAAGGGTGGACGAGTTAATTGACACCCTTGGTAACGCGGAATACATATCCACGCTGGACTTAACAAAAGGATACTGGCAAATACCTTTAGAGGAAAAGTCCAAATGCAAAACAGCCTTTGCCACTCCCATGGGTTTATACCAGTTTGTGACAATGCCATTTGGACTGCATGGAGCCCCAGCCACATTTCAGAGGCTCATGGATAAAGTGCTGAGACCTCATAGGGCTTATGCCGCGGCCTACCTAGATGACATTGTCATTTATAGTAAACACTGGCGGGCCCATCTAAATAGGCTGAAAGCGGTCCTCAAATCTCTAAGAGAGGCAGGGCTCACAGCCAACCCTAAGAAAGGTGCCTTAGGTAAGGCGGAAACCAAATATTTAGGGTATGCAGTGGGAGGTGGAAAAGTAAGGCCACTAGCTGATAAGGTAGCTGCCCTGAAAGAAGTTCCGACCCCAAACAAAAACGCAGGTACGCTCTCTGCTGTGTTTAGCAGGGTACTATCGGCGGTTCATCCCCAACTACTCGGAAGTTGCAGCCCCATTAACGGACCTCACAAAAAAGTCCGCCCCTACACAAGTGGTATGGTCAAGGGAGTGTCAGAAAGCCTTTGAGGACATAAAAAGGTGCCTATCAGAGGGTCCCGTCCTGAAAAGCCCAGACTTTAACAGGCTTTTTGTAGTGCAAACCGATGCATCAAAGATAGGGCTAGGGGCAGTGTGGTCACAACAGTTTGAGGGAGTGGAACATCCATTCCTTTTTCTGAATAGGAAATTGTTCCCGAGGGAAAAAAACTACTCAGTGATTGAGAAGGAGTGCCTCGCGGTAAAGTGGGCAATCGAGGCTTTGAGGCATTACCTGGCAGGAGTCCATTTTACTCTGGTGACAGACCATGCTCCATTGAAGTGGTTAAGTACTATGAAAGACTCTAATGCTAGGTTGACCAGGTGGTATAAGGCCCTCCAACCCTTCTCGTTTGAGATTCAGCACAGACCTGGAAAAGAAAATGCGAATGCGGATTTCTTCTCTAGAGAAGAGGTGGATGGTCGGGCTTCAGCTGCGCGTGGCCCCAGCCACACACTAACAGGGGAGGAATGTGACAGGGTAAATAAACGTCACCAGCCATATGCCTGGCAGACCTATGTGTAGGTCTGCAGTGCAGCAGTGAGGAGGTTAACTTTCAGCTGAGTTAATTAGTCTGAGCCCAGCTGCCTCATCAAGGTGTATTAAAACCACCAGGCTGTACACACATGCAGGCTAGCTGGTCAGGAGACAGGAGTGAAATGCTGAAGTAAGATTACTGCTACAAGGTCTGTTTTCAAAGTACATGTTTGATGAACTGTCTGTGTCCTGCATGCTGAAAATAAGCTGTCTTGTTTTTCTATGCTGAAGAGAAGCTATTTTGTTTTTGTATGCTGACAAGAAGCTGTTTTGTTTTTGGGTGCTGTAAGCCTTATCAAGAAATCCCGCGTGTGGTTGCATGTTCCCTGCAACACTGTATTATTATCTTATCTGCTCCTTCCTTTCTGCGCCAACTTGGTTTAGTCTTTAGAGGTTTTGCAGTATTATCTTTATTTACTATGGCCGTCTCGCTGCTTGTCAAACTCGCACTTGCCCCCATTCTACCCCCATAATTCCTTGCTATTTCCTCATCTATTCTATTTAGTTCGTTATCTGTTTCATTCCCCTCCCCCCTCCATCCTAGTTTAAAATCTTCTCCAACCTTCTTAACCTTCTCCCCCTAGCACAGAAGTTCCCTCTTCATTGAGGTGCAATCCATCCCTAGAATATAGATGGCACCTCTCAGAAAAGGAGTCCCAGTGCTCAAAAAAACCAAAACCCTCCTTCCTACACCACTTTCTTAGCCATGGATTACCCTCCCTGATCTCTGACTGTCTCCCTGCGGTAGCGCATGGCACTGGTAGTATTTCAGAAAATACTACCTTGTAGGTCCTTGCCTTAAGCTTTTGGCCTAGATCCCTGAAATCATTTTTAGGACCCTCCATCTTTCTCTAACTTTATCATTGGTGCCAACATGTACCAAGACCACTGGGTCAATCCCAGCCCCTCCCAACATTCTGTCTACCCGATCCACAATGTGCTGAACCCGAGCACCCGGGAGGCAACAAACTGTTTCGGTTCATGTGGTCAACAGATTGCCCTATCTACCTGCCTAATAATTGAGTCCCCTACCACCACAATCTTTCTTGGTATCTGAGCATCTAGAGTCCCCTCTGTGCTGGAGGAACTATTCCCCTGGCTGCTAGAGGAATTAGTCTCCCCCAGCCTTGCCTTTTCTGCCCTGACATTCCCAATATCTTCACTCAATATGGCAAATCTATTGGGATGGGTCAGCTCAGAACTTGCCTGTCTCTTCCTCTTGCCCCTGCTTCCCTTTCTAACTGTTATCAACCTACCTGCTCCTCACTAACAGCACCCCCATCTGAACCACTAGTCGAAGCAAGGTCCTGCTCAGTGAGCACTAAACCCCTTTAAAGATTGTCAATGTCCCCCAATATTGCAAGTTTCCTTTACAGATCAGCAATCTCTGACTCTAAAGAGACCACCTGCTCAAGAGATCTGCGAACTCCTCTGCTTTAATGATGCTCGTTGTGTCTTTGTTGTCTAAAGTGGAGGAGATGTAGAGCAGGGGGGGGGCAACTCCAGCCCCCCAGGGCCACCAACAAGTCAGGTTTTCCGTATATCCGTGCTTCAGCACAGGTTGCTCAGCAATGACTGAAGCAGGGATATTCTGAAAACCTGACCTGTTTGTGGCTTTTGAAGACTGGAGTTGCCCACCCCTGATTTAGAGGGTATGAACAGTGAGTTAGGTGTCCAGAATTGATCCGGAATGTCCTGTATTTGGACACTGTCCAGTAAAAAATTAGAGGTAATACTGGACATGTACAGTATGTGCCCAATATTAACCTCTTTGAGCATAGTGACCTGACCGGCTTTGGGGCCGAGGATTTTTCCAAGCAGGGAGAGAACAGGGCTGCTGCTAGGGGACTGGGCCACTGCTGGGTAGCGTAGCCAATCAGGAGTAGGTTGCAGGAACCTGGGGGTGGGGCCAAGGAGAGGAGAAAACAGCGTGGAGCGGTGAGAGGAGTTTGTGTGATCGAGCATGTTGCACCTTTCAACATTGTGTCCAATATATTTGTAGACGCCACCTGGCAACACTAAGGCTGAGTCCACAGTGGTCACGGCAGCGCGCACTACGGCGTGCACGCCACAGCCCTCTATGGGCAGTGTGTGTGTGTGTGGGGGCACGCAAAGCGCTGTGACACGTACGCTAGCAGGGAAGACAAGAATTTTGTCTTCCCGTGCCGCGACGCGGTCGGCGCACAGCCAATTGCATGGCAGAATACACCATCTTGGCTGCGCCCCTGTCATGGCTTCCACCCCCCCCGCTCCCCTAGAGTTCCCTTACAGAAAGCCAATCGCGGCTAAAGTCTCACCTGGCGCGCGTGCAGCAGGGAGGCCTCGGGCCGTAGCCTTTGTGTAGTCATACGCAGAATTGCTATACAGTGCTACATGTTACATTTTAGGGACTTGCAAGTAGCCAATTGGAAACCTTGCTTTAAAATAATTTTCAAACCAAGCACCAATGTCCTTGCCTTCATCATCCTTTGCCTGGGGTTTCCACTAGACAACAATATGTTCCAGGTTTCCGAATGCTTTCTGTTGATCTTCGCATCCCTGGGAGTGTCTTATCAGCAGTAGTGGAAGACAGGCTCTGAGATCACCCAGGTGCATATCATTCCAGACACTGCCCTGATGCATATCAGTTTTGTATGCTGAACTTACATACAGTGCCTCAGGGGCAGTCTTCCTTAATGCCTTCTGTGCTGTTATTTATGACACAATGTTATCCTGTGAAAGGAATGCACCCAAGGTAAAGGACACATTGACACATATATTTTATTGTTTTACAAGGGCATCATTTAAAGATGCTCAGTGGATCCTGATTACATACTGACACCAACATGGTAAAATGCCAACTGTGCCCCTTCTTGCCCTTTCCAAGAAGGGAAAATATAGACATCAGTTTGTCCTACGCTGTGTAGAAATATATCTGAATATAGCTGGTAAAAATTTCTTATCTGCTAAAAGTCACTAGTAATATCCAGTTGTGTGAAAAAGAAAGTACACCCTCTTTGAATTCTATGGTTTTACATATCAGGACATAATAACAATCATCTGTTCCTTAGCAGGTCTTAAAATTAGGTAAATACAACCTCAGATGAACAACAACACAACATATTACACCGTGTCATGATTTATTTAACAAAAATAAAGCCAAAATGGAGAAGCCGTGTGTGAGAATCTAAGTATACCTTATGATTCAATAGCTTGTAGAACCCCCTTTAGGAGCAATAACTTGAAGTAATCGTTTTCTGTATGACTTTATCAGTCTCTCACATTGTTGTGGAGGAATTTTGGCACACTCTTCTTTAAAACGTTGCTTCAGTTCATTGAGGTTTGTGGGCATTTTTTATACAGTACACAGCACTCTTAAGGTCCAGCCACAGCATTTCAATCGAGTTGAGGTCTGGACTTTGACTGGGCCATTGCAACACCTTGATTCTTTTCTTTTTCAGCCATTCTGTTGTAGATTTGCTGGTGTGCTTGGGATCATTGTCCTGTTGCATGACCCAATATCGGCCAAGCTTTAGCTGTTGGACAGATGACCTAACATTTGACTCTAGAATACTTTGGTATGCAGAGGAGTTCATGGTCGACTCAATGACTACAAGGTTCCAAGCCCAAATCAGCACCCCTCCACCACCGTGCTTGACAGTTGGTATGAAGTGTTTGTGCTGATATGCTGTGTTTGGTTTTCGTCAAATGTGGCGCTGTGCATTATGGCCAAACATCTCCACTTTGGTCTCGTCTGTCCAAAGGACATTGTTCCCGAAGTCTTGTGGTTTGTTCAGATGCAACTTTGCAAACCTAAGCCGTGCTGCCATGCTCTTTTTAGAGAGAAGAGGCTTTCTCCTGGCAACCCTTCCAAACAAACCATACTTGTTCAGTATTTTCTAATTGTACTGTCATGAACTTTAACATTTAACATGCTAACTGGGGCCTGTAGAGTCTGAGATGTAACTCTTGGGATTTTTGCAATTTCTCTGAGCATTGCACTGTCTGACCTTGGGGTGAATTTGCTGGGATGTCCACTCCTGGGAAGATTGGCAACTGTCTTGAATGTTTTCCACTTTTGAATAATCTTTCTCACTGTAGAATGATGGACTTTAAATTGTTTGGAAATGACCTTATAACCCTTCCCAGATTGATGGGCAGCAACAATTGCTTCTCTAAGATCATTGCTGATGTCTTTCCTCCTTGGCATTGTGTTAACACACACCTGAATGCTCCAGACCATCAAACTGCTAAAACGTCGGCTTTTATAGAGGTGGTCACACTTGCTGATGATCAATGAATCAAGGGCATTTGATTA
The DNA here is from genome assembly GCA_036426205.1 of Ascaphus truei. NCBI lineage: Eukaryota > Metazoa > Chordata > Amphibia > Anura > Ascaphidae > Ascaphus > Ascaphus truei. The sequence continues at coordinate 1,875 of WSYH01015385.1, read as the reverse complement.
GCAGCACCTGTCGGCTACTTAGCATCTTAAATCCTATGGTAGCAGTAAGGGTGTACTTAGTTTTTCACACATAGCTTCTCCATTTTGGCTTTATTTTTGTTAAATAAATCATAACACGGTGTAAAATGTCATGTGTTGTTGTTTATCTGAGGTTGTATTTACCTAATTTTTAGACCTGCTAAGGAACAGATGATTGTTATTATGTCCTGATATACAGGGCCACCAACGGGGGGGACAGAGGGCACTGGCGTCCTGAGGCCCATGAGCCAGGGGGGCCCGGCCGTCTGGGCCCCCTGCGTGGCCATGCCCGTTAAATATTTTTTTTTTTTTAAAGTAATTTAAAAAAAAAAGGCGGCGATTTTCCCGCACGCATGCGCAGGGCAAGCAGGGTATCCGTCCTGCTCCCTGTGGGCCTGTCCACTCCCTGTGGGCCCGCTCACTCCCTGTTGCTCCCTGTGGACCCGTCCGATCATCCCCGCCCCCAGATCTCACCCCTCCACTCCCAATGTGGGACGGAGGGGAAGTGCCATGAGCTTCCCGTGCGCGCCAACCCAACTTCTCCCGTGAGCGCCCCAACCAGACTACCCCCACGCGCGCCTCCTGCCCTGGGCAACAGCCGTGGGATTAGCACACCAGTCTCAAAAGCCGCCCACTTCTCGCGCGCCCCCTGAGCCCACCTCCTGGACCCCCTCCCACGCCAGGCAGTTGCAGCGGGGGTATATCGGGGGCAGGGGGGAAGAGACTGGCAGACAATGAACAAGGAAGCAGCACCAGCACCCACCCAGTCAAGGTAAGTCACCCACCCAGTCACTGTCACCTACCCAGTCACTCAAAAGTCACTGTCACCCACCCATTCACTCAACCCACCCAGTCACTGTCACCCAGTCACTGTCACCCACCCAGTCACTGTCACCCACCAGTCACTGTCACCCATTCAGTGTCACTCAACCCACTGAGTCACTGTCACCCACCAAGTCACTCCCACCCAGTCACTGTCACCCACCAACCCAGTCACTCCCACCCAGTCACTGTCACTGAATGTCACCCACCCACTCACTGTCATCCATGCAGTCACCGTCCCCCACCCAGTCAGTCACCGTCACCCACTGTCACCCACCGTCACCCACCGTCACCCACCCAGTCACCCACCATCACCCACCCAGTCACCGTCACCCACCCAGTCACCGTCACCCACCCAGTCACCGTCACACACCCAGTCACCGTCACACACCCAGTCACTCTTACCCACCCAGTCACTGTCACCCACCCATTCACTCTCACCCAGTCACTCTCACCCACCCAGTCACCCACCCACCAAGTTACCCACCCACCCAGTCACCAACTCACCCAGTCACCAACCCACCCATCCAAGTCAAACCCGAACCCACCCACCCAAGTCAAACCCGAAACCCACCCACTCACACACCCAGTCATTCACTCACCCACCCGGTCACTCACCAACCCACCCAGTCACCCACCCAATCACCCACCCACCCAATCACTCACCCACCCACCCAGTCACCGTCTCCCACCCAGTCACCATCACACACCCAGTCACCATCACACACCCAGTCACTCTTACCCACCCAGTCACTCTCACCCAACCAGTCTGTCACTGTCACCCAGTCACTGTCACCCACCCATTCACTCTCACCCAGTCACTCTCACCCCACCACCCAGTCACTCTCACCCACCCAGTCACCCACCCACCAAGTTACCCACCCACCCAGTCACCAACCCACCCATCCAAGTCAAACCCGAACCCACCCACCCAAGTCAAACCCGAACCCACCCACCCGCCAACCCACCCACTCACCCACCTAGTCACTCACTCACCCACCCAGTCACTCACCCACCCACCCAGTTACCCACCCA
>WSYH01015384.1:0-14329 GCA_036426205.1 Ascaphus truei | reverse complement strand
CACAAAGAAATTGTTGCCGAATACAATATAGTATAACCTGAAAGAGTAGTACACATTGCTGACGGAATAAATATACGTACTTTCCTATCCCTTTAACCATATTAGCAACATTTTAACATAACTCTAACACATACCTGTTTTGTTATCATGCAACATTTAAAAGCGGGTCCACCACGTATGACGTGGGACCCTTGTCATGGCCCAAGGCGTCCTTAAAAAGGATTACGGATGTAAGTCCCGCCCCCAAGCGACGTGCGCGCCTCAAAGCCTATTGGCTGTCATGTTTTGTTATAGTAACGGTAACTGCAGTGTGTCATGTGTGCGGCTCAGTGTTTGTAGGCGGCAACTGGGCGTTAGCTGAATGTTAATTGAGTGGGAGGAGTGTTAGCGTGCGTTTCACGCTGGTTTAACATGACGTCACACGTATTGCATTTGCGCATTGTGTTATCGGCCGTCCTTTCTGTCCAAACACGTCTGTTTAAAAAGAATACAGATGTACTCGTTTAGAACGAATGTAGTTTCGTATTCATTGTATTTGAAATAAAGATTTTATGTTTAATGGTATTTTCAAGATGTATTGAACGCACAACGTACGCTTTGTTTTGCGCATGCGCTAACAGTTAGTGCAGCCAAGCGTGAAGTGCGTGCGCACACTAAGATGTGCGCGCACATTTTTCAGTATACAGGCAACGTTCACATCATATACATAGTTATGCCTGCTACAAATTTAAAGAAACATTACATACTGATGTACACTTGTACTTCTAACATATAAGTGAGTGACGTGTGTATGTACACAATCATATAGAGCTGTGTAATGCGTTGTCACGGATACATATATAGTAAGGTGCCATATTTGACCATCATGTGTTTGCTGTATTTCAGAGATGTCGGGGAAGATACAATCGGATCAATGTATGATTTCAGAAGAGTCTACCTTTATATGAGATGATTGTGAGGAGGAGCCACCGACTACTATACTACATATGGAACTAATATTATATTGCTTGCAGCGCTTATTAACAAACAATAAAAAATGTGATACCCTTATGCCTATATTGCATAAGCACTTAATTAACATAATGATGTTGCAAAATAGTGCCTCATGAATTTTTATTGAGTGTTCTTTAATGACTACTATCATTTTATGGCATGGTGTGTTTTATATATAACAACCATTCCCACTCTGCTAACACATTTGTGAATTCTATTGTGTAATGGAACGTATGACTGTCGAAACTATGTAACAATAATAATAATAATAATAATTATAATATGAGCATGTTCATGTATAGCGCTGCTAGTTGTACACAGCGCTTTACAGACACATTTTTCAGGCTGAGGTCCCTGGCCCGTGGAACTTACAATTTATTTTTTGCCGCCTGAGGCACAGGGAGATAAAGTGACTTGCCCAAGGTCACAAGGAGCCGACACCGGGAATTGAACCAGACTCCCCTGCTTCAAAATCTCAGTGCCAGTGTGTGTCTTTACTCACTGAGCCACTCCTTCTCCCAATGTAAAGGGCACTTACAACCAACTAGCCATTTCTTGTTAAAAAATCTCTTGTTACATGGGTATGTTGATAAAATGGTTTGGGACTGTAGCAAATAATGTTATTGGCCAGATGTTGTGGTCCCCTACAATGCATGATGTTCTGATTATGACATCAACATCATGTAATGAAGTACGTTTCTGTGTATATTTCATTAACCTAACTAACTATAGTTTACTGTGTTTATTAAACGTTCTAAAAATACATAGTATAGTCAATATGATGATATAAGCTACCATAATAAAGCTGGTGTTATCATTTGTCGGTGTTATACATGGATCCTACACAAATTGATACAGACACAAACAGTTGTCTTACAAAGTGTGTCTATGCTAATGTGCACGTGATTGACGTTACAATTGTGACAATACTTGATAATTATCATCATGATAATGATGAAGTGACGTGATTTATATTGCAAAAATATTACCAACATTGTCATATTGGTAAATTAGAAATGCTAAATGACAGTAACATTAGTGACAAATTTGTCTTCTCTGTTAACAGTTTAACACTTGGTACATGTAGGACACACGTGTGACTTATACATACACATGTCACAAATGTAAATTAATGTTGACTATTAATTCCTAGCATTACAAAACACCAACATTGCTAAATATAAGATGTAGTACGCATTGTTGTGATTGCAGGCATTCATGCATGGAGTTTTATGATCAGTCAATTTCATCCGTGATGAATGATGTCCCGTAAGTAAAGAAATAAGTACAGTTATCCCCTTGTCTCCAAACACCTCTATATTACATTAATGGAATTTATAAGGAAACATACATAAAATGTGATGAAATGGGAGTAATCATTTTCTAATACAATGCACATGAAAGCTCAAGAGTAGCTAAATGCATATACATGATACAGAAAGTACATGTATGTTACATTTGTGTTAAAACCAATCTGTAGGGTTTTTACTTCAAATAATTATAGGAAGATTGAGGTAGGCACATCTTATGAGAGATGTCAGCAAATATACATACCATGATCAGTCATACTGGAGATATACCTATAATGCAAAGGAACAATATATAAATTGCAAACATTGACATGCCATCTTCAGTACCGTAAACAACACAGCAAAGTGTGTATTTGGTGTTAAATGTGCAACACCATGTATATTTAATCACATTCAAAATGTAAATCAGCCTGGTGTACACATCATCTGGATGTACATGTTACACTGCACCAATAACATTGTATGTAAGCATACTAGAAGCATGAATGAGTATGGGCATAATATGTGTATTGTGTTAGCATAAGGAACAACACAATGCTAAAATATTAGTGCTTTGTTACCCCAGTTGTATTCACATACACACAACTAAAGTACAATTGAAGAGGGATTATATAACCTGTGCAACAATAACATACCGGTGCCACATCCCTTTGTGCACACAGCAGAGAAAAGAAAGGTGTGCAACCCATATTCATCTGTGTCCTACCAGAAGGGTATATAAAAAAAAACATTATTGTTAAGATAACATAATGTAACTATCAAAGTATAACTTGGAACATATATGTTTTTACTTACAAGAAAAAAATGAATTGATGAGATTCTGGCGTGTCTGGCCACCACTGGCTGTTTGTTCATTTTCAGCAGCTACATGGGTGGGATGCTCGTCTACCAAAGGCTCAGCTAGGTCTGATTGTACATTGTGCCTGAGTGCAACATTGTGCAAAATGCAACAGGCAAGGATAATATCAGACACTTTTTGAGGCTTGTATAGAAGAGCCCCACCAGTTCTGTCCAGACACCTAAATCTGGTCTTGAGTAGGCCAAATGTCCTCTCTATAACAGATCTTGTAGCTATATGGGCTGCATTGTACCTCTCCTCTGCTTCAGTTTGAGGGTTTAGCACTGGAGTCAAGAGCCACGGCCTAATTCCGTATCCTGAGTCACCTATAATGAATGGAGCACACATAAGCTGACATTAGTGATCAAATTGTACAATGCCAACATTCCTAAATAAAAGTGTGTTTTGAGTTAGAACATGTAAATGTGTACTCACCCAGCAGCCAACCATGTTCAAAATGTCCCTCTTCGAACGCATGGAAGACTGAAGAGTTCCTCAGGATGGAGGAATTGTGACTGGAACCAGGGAATTTGGGTACCACATGCATTATCCTCATCGTCGCATCACATACCACCTGTACATTGAGTGAATGGTAGTGCTTACGATTGCGGTACACATGCTCACTCTGACTAGGTGCAATCAAAGCAACATGTGTGCAATCGATTGCACCCAGCACACATGGTATCCCTGCTATATTATAAAAGCCAGTCCTGACTTCCAGCCACTCTGTCGCCTCTGTAGGAAAATGAATATAATTCCTAGCGCGTCTATTGAGTGCATAGAGAAACTGGGTCAAGGCCCGCGAGAATGTAGATTGCGAGACCCCGCCCACTATGCCCACAGTTGTCTGGTATGACGCGGAAGCAAGATAATGTAATGAGCACAGCATTTTAACAAGCCCAGGGACTGCACGACCTCTGGCTGTGAAAAAATCTAAATCTCCCCTTATCTCCTGATAAAGAGCTAAGATTGCTGCTGAACTCAAACGATAGCGACTTACAATCTCCTCCTCACTCATCCCATCTAACAGGGTTCTCTCCCTGTACAGACGCGGACGAGGCACAACTTGTCTCCTCTGTCTTCTCCTCTGATCTCCTGTCCCTCTCCCTGTCTCTGTCGTATCCGCGTGACTGTCCCTGTCACTGTCACTGTCCCTCTGTGTGTCCCTCCCTTGCCCTATATGATTGTCTTCATCATCAAGCATGTCATAGAAAAGAATGTTCCTCCGTCTCCTAAACAATCTCAACATTTTGAAATGAGTAGCTGTGAATGATCAGGTAATGGGCGTCCTTTAAATAGGTATGTGATGATGTCAGGTGACATAGTAAAATGCAAGGTGTTACATTAACATAATAAAGTACTTCTGTGGCAAGCTGTGTGCAGTTCTTGTTATAAGTATTTGTTGTGTGTATTCTGCAGGGAATGATGATATTTGGCAATGATGTGACGTGAACCTTTGTAGAAACATTGCTTGCAAATAAATAGTTGCATGTGCAATGCATGTAACACTTGTGAACGCAACAGTCAGTCATGTAATTAGGCAAAAAGGCTGAGATTGACGTGGGAAAAGTTTTGTGTAACATGTGTAATTAGGCATGTTATTGTGACATGTTGACAACAATGAATAGTCGTGTGCATATGCATGCATTTCTGTAAGGAGGATAGTTGGTATAGAATGAGTTAACAAGGTGTCCCAATGCTGAATTACTGTACATGTGTGTATAAGTTAGGTTGAAGTGCTTGTAATGCTACGGTTACAATGTAAACATGCAATGTGATTGAGCGTCCAATAAGTGACGTCATGAAAATAGGGAGGACCCAAAACTATATGTAAACATGAGAAGACAGATGTACATGAACGTTTAAAGATGCGTGTCACATTACAAGCATTGTGTAATGTAAAGGAAGATGAATATACTGTGTATGTGTGACATGTGTGACATGTGTAACATCATGTAAATAATTGTCGCTCAGTTCATTAAAATGTGTGATATGATGTGAGGTTCTCCTTTAAGAGTTGAGTATAGTATTTTCCCTTGGCACATCATCACATGATGAGTAATGTGACCCGCAAATGCTGCAAACATGTAAAAGTATAATGTTATGCAAATAATACACGTCAGCTGTGACACAATGCAGGGAATGCCCCCACACTGTAATGCAAATGACGTTTGTATTGTGAGCAATGAAACGTAAACAGTACTATACTGTTATACGTCCCCGCTCCATTGACTCCATTGATGTACAGAAGTTTTTTTTTTCTAAGTGCCGTTGCGGCAGCCTTAGCGATCGTTCTCCCCTCCAAACTGCCAACTTTAGTTGTCGGGAGAAATTGGCCATAACATCTCAATTTCGTAGTGCCGATCAGGCCCGATAAGCTGTTTTTTTTTGTTGAATCCAGCCGATTTAAAAAAGTGGCGATCAGTGGCGAAAACAGGCTTATCGGCAGCCGACTGGCCATAACAAAATAATCGGCTCCGAAACATGGCGATATCAAGCACTTATCGGCGCTTACTGAATCTCAAACCCAATTTTGGCTATAAAATGGCGATAATTCCCTTATCAACGCTTACTGCATGAGGCCCATTGTCTTGCTGCATAACCCATTTTCAGTTCAGCTTCAGCTCATGAACGGATGGCCTTCAATTCTCTTCTAGAATCTTCTGATACTATGCAGAATTCATGGTTGTGTTAATGATCACAAACTGTCCAGGTCCTGAGGTAGCAAAGCAGCCCCAAACCATAACACACTCCCACCACCATGCTTTACGGTTGGGATGATGTTCTTCTGATCGAACGCAGTGTTTGTTTTTTGCCAAACATAACGTTACTCATTGACACAAAAAAGTTCTACCTTTGACTCGTGTGTCCAGAGAACATTGTTCCACAAGTCTTGTGGATCATCTATGTGCTTTGTGGTGAACTTAATACAGGCAGCAATATTCTTTTTAGCAGTGATTTCCTCCTGGCTATCCTTCTACAGTATGAATACCATTCTTGTTCAGTCTTTTTAATTAATAGGGTTAATATCCCTAGATATAGCTATATAGTAGGAGTCTCTATTATGATGCAAATTGGGACCGTCAGGAATTAACATACTCAATTTCTCTAATCCTACCATTGGTTTGTTTCCTTAAGCAAACAACCAATGGCAAAGCCTGACGGACATATAAGAAAGGCCCCCCGTGGATGCCCAAGTTATTGCCTTATGAAGTATACCAGATATACGAAACGCGTCGCGAAGTGTGTAACTAGCCAGTCTATCATTCGGTGGCTAGCCTACACTCAAGTGTACCTATTCTGGTCGGGACTCCGTAAACTGGACGGCTTTTGTGATCGAGAGTAAGGGGCCTTTTTCCATACATGTGCACTTGCACTATGTTTACATCTGTAAGAACCCGGAAGTAATACAACAGTGAGTGTCACGGACTCAATCCCAGCGCGCGGGATTGCTGCACAGGAAACTATACCCTGCCCCCTTACCTGATTTACTGCATAGCCGATGTGATAAGGAGACCACTTGACCTACACATGAACTAACCTTTACTTACATGTAAGTTACTATATTGTTGTTGTTTTTATCTAAATATACCATATCCTTACCTTGGTACGCTCCTGTGCTTTCTGTCTAAGTTACCTTGGCTCCGGCGGATTCTCACACACGTCGCCATGGCAACGCGGCGTCAAATGACGCTGCAAGGTCATGTGACGTCACGTTGCTCTGGCAACGTGACGTCATGACGCCGGAGCGGGGGTGAGGGGGGGCGCGGAGGTGTGGGGACCGCCGGCAGGGGGGCGCAGGGAAAAAAGTTTGCGCCCCCTGGGTTAATGTATGCAGTACACTGCAGTGTCTTCACAAATTCACAAAAAGCAGTATTGGTAGATTGTATTGGGACAGTCCTGGCTGAGATCAGCTGTTTAAGAGGTGATGGTCTGTAATTGCTGATGTCAGAGTATTCTGTTTCCGTGGAAGAAGTGAAGGCTGAGCAATTTGAGCAGAGAAGTATATATTAGGAAGGTGCATTTTAGCATCCACTTGGGGAAGACTGTCCTTATTAAGTACTGTATAGAGCCTATGATATTAACTTTATATAAATTGAGCTTTGAATTTGCTTCAATCATTACAGAGGCAGCATTGTACGGTGTGAAAGAATAACATGAGAATGACAGTCCAGGTGATTCAATTACAATGGGTTTTGTAAGGAGACTATTTGGAAATGAGGATTCATGTCAAATCAGCTGAGTGCCTAGAGGTGTCATAATGAGATTGTGGTTTGAAACTGCTTCTAAAAACATATTGTTTAAAGTGGCAATTCCCTTCTAGCGTGAGAGGTTAGGACTTGATGAGAGAGTGGACGGACTCATGGCGATATAGTCCCACAATGACTTCTGTTCGGAATACAATACCGTTGTATTAATTGCTATTTCTTGTTTTTATCTTTAGTGAAAATTATGATGATTGTAATTAATAAAATATATAAAATGTCTAGAAAACGTGAAGGGTTGCAGAATAATCATTATTTTTATGTCCAATTCTGGAAAGCTAGTGGTTACTATAGAGAAAAGAAGATATACTGGCTCATGAACTTGTAAAATATGGAATTTTAATGTGCCAAACGAAACCAACGTTTCGGCTGTAAATCACAGCCTTTGTCAAGATGAGGACTCCAGTTCATACAAAAATAAGACATTTATATACCATAACCAATTACTTACCGCACCAAGCTCCGTCCGTAGTCCTCGTCCAACATCACCCTATGTGACATCAGAATGCTGATGTCACTACGTACGAGATGCAGATGCCAGCTGGCGGTTACCATGTCCACAGGAGATGCCAGGAATCAAGCACCTCTCACCGCCATGGCAACAGGGACGCCGAAACAGATAGGGGGGGGGATCCTCACGATACGCTGTGTTACAATAGAAAAACCATATGAAACAATCTAATGAGTGTGACTGAGGGAGACGGTAGGAGGAGTGAATCCCGTAAGGGGAACAGTCCAAACCTACACATACAGTATTTAAAAAAAAAATCACATTCACACAAAAACCAAGACCGGATAATCTTTAGAGAATTATAAATAAAACAAAAAAAAAAAATATATATATAATAATATATATAATATATATATATAATATATATATATATATATATATATATAATATAACACAGTGGTTGACAAATCACAAAAAAATCTACTCCTCCCGAGGGTTTAAATCCACTCGCCCGGCGAGCAAATGTATAGGTTTGTCGAACACTGTATATATAATATATATATATATATAATATAAAGATCAAACAGTCAGCACTCTGATGTAAACAAAAGGCATTTGCTAGTCCCATAGGGACCACATAACATACAAACCAGCCCAAAGACCAGTAAGGAGACAGCAACCACGTGGTATAATCCAAGAAGTCTGTATTGAAAAACAGTACACAGAAAGCCAACGTTTCGGTCTCTCAGGGAGACCTTCCTCAGGGCCGTGCACGCCCTGAGGAAGGTCTCCCTGAGAGACCGAAACATTGGCTTTCGTGTACCTGTTTTTTCAATACAAACTTCTTTGGATTATACCACGTTGTTGCTGTCTCCTTACTGGTCTTTGGGCTGGTTTGTATGTTATATATATATATATATTTTATTTCTAATACAGTGGTGTGAAAAAGAAAGTACAACCCCTCGTTGAATTCTATGGTTTTACATATCAGGACATAATAACAATCATCTGTTCCTTAGCAGGTCTTAAAATTGGGTAATACAACCTCAGATGAACAACAACACATGATATATTTACACTGTGTCATGATATATTTAACAAAATTAAGCCAAAATGGAGAAGACATGTGTAAAAACTAAGTACACCTTATGATTCAATAGCTTGTAGAACCACCTTTTAGCAGCAATCTTGAAGTAATTATTTTCGTATGACTTTACAGTCTCTCACATCGTTGTGGAGGAATTTTGGCAAACTCTTCTTTACAACGTTGCTTCAGTTAATTGAGATTTGTGGACATTTGTTTATGCACAGCCTCTCTTAAGTCCAGCCACACAGCATTTCAATCGGGTTTGAGGTCTGAACTTTGATTGGGCCATTGCAACAACCTTGATTCTTTTCTTTTTCAGCCCATTCTGTTGTAGATTTGCGGTGTGCTTGGGATCAATTTCCCTTCTGCATGACCCAAATTTCGGCCAAGCTTTAGCTGTCGGCTGATGGCCTCACATTTGACTCTAGAATACTTTGGTATACAGTACAGAGGATTCATGGTCGAATCAATGACTTTAGGTTCCCAGGTCCTGTGGCTGCAAATAAGCCCAAATAATCACCCCTCCCACCACCGTGCTTAACAGTTGGTAGGTGTTTTGCGTGAGATGTTGTGTTTGGTTTTCGCCAAACGTGGCGCTATGCATTATGGCCAAACATCTCCACTTTGGTCTCGTCTGTCCAAAGGACATTGTTCCAGAAGTCTTGTGGTTTGTTCAGTTGCAACTTTGCAAACCTAAGCTATGCTGCCATGTTTATTTTTAGAGAGAAGAGGCTTTCCTCCTGGCTACCCTTCCAAACAACCATACTTGTTCAGCTCTTTTTCTAATTGTACTTTCATGAACTATAACATTTAACATGCTAACTGAGGCCCTGTAAGTCTGAGATGTAACTCTTGTTTTTTTTGCAATTTCTCTGAACATGCACGGTCTGACCTTGGGGTGAATTTGCTGGGACGTCCACTCCTGGGAAGATTGGCACTGTTTTGAATGTTTTCGAGAAACATGTTGCTTCGAGAAGAAGATGGACAAAGTAACTTGGCCTAAACCCTCTCACCAGATTGATGGGGAGGACGAATGCCAAGACATTGCGATCGAAACTCTCGCAATGGCGAGTTGTAACAACCCTTCCGCGATCTGAAACGGGAGCAAAAAACAAACGAGTCGCCTCATTGACTTTGTGAATAATCTGTTCCACTGTGATGATGACTTAAATGGAAATGCATTAAACCCTTCCGATAGGCACAACTTGCTTTCTAAGAATCATTGCTGATGTACTTTCTCCTTGCATCTACAACTGATCAGACCAGCAACTGCTAAACTCTTTGGCTTTTATCAGTGGTGTCCTGCTGATGATCATTAATGAGGGCATTTGATTAGCCACCTGTCGCTACTTAGCTCTTATTCCTATGAAGCGAGTAAGTGTACTTATATTTTCTCCGTAGCTTCTCTTTGGCTTTATTTTTGTTACCATAACATGAAGGTGTAATATGTCATGTGTTGTGTGTTCATCTGAGTTTGTTTTACCTAATTTAGACCTGCTAAAGAACAGATGATTGTTATGTATGTCCTGATATGTAAAACCATAGAATCAAGAGGGTGACTTTCTTTTTTTCAACCAACCTATATATATATATATATGGAACACAAAAAGAAAACCTCTAAAGTAGCACTTCAGACAAATGTTTGTCAAAGAATAAAGGGATACTTTAATTAAATTAGAAAAATAACAGACATACAAATGCTGATGATGTTACCCCTATTGTCCAGCTGCTATAATATGCCCCTATGTGTATGGGTATCCACAACACCAAGATCGGGATCCCAACAATAAAGAGGATATTTTTTAAGAGGATAATTTTACCAAAGACGCACCAAACAAATGCCTTAATAAGGTGACTGCTGCACTGTGAATTAAAGGTTTATGAAGATATAAGGACGCTTCCACTGCTATCTAAAGTGGCTAATTCTTTGCTGTGTGACACTCTGAATGAGGTGTCTGGGCACTTCAAGACATTTTGCCCATGTGCGAGACTTGCCCCTGCGCTATTGTTCAATGAAGATCAGAACTTTTTTGAGGGCAATCTTACCCTTTCAAAAATGGCCGCCGCAATAGAGCAAGATATACTGCGCATGTGCAGGATGCAAGGAACAAGTCTCGTGAGACCGTTCACTCGTGATAATGACGTCACTAATGGCAAAAGCTTATAACCATAACAAAGATGGCGGGCGCAACAGCTATACTACAGTGCGCATGTGTGGAGCTTGGTGCACAACTCTCGCGAGAGTTTGAGAGGACACCTCGCTTCAGGAAGTGGATACTGGGATTACCCCAGCACTAATACACCTTTCCACACAGCTGCCGGAACACCGCCGATACTAATTAAGAGCATGTATTAAGTAATGTAATTGATTTCATGTGTTATATGTGGTTTTTTGGCGCGAATTTTGTAATTGTCTGCTTACTATTTAAATGCCTCTGCCACATAGCCTTAGTACCACTCGTGAGGAAGGCTTAGTTGCCGAAACGCGTTAGTGGGCTAATTTTAATTTTTGCTGCTGTTGACCCTGCCTGCCTTTGCCCTATTTTGGACAACTAATCAAGTCCTATATCCTTGGACTTTTTCAGTGGACTGTGCTGTGCTGATCTTTGTATGCAGTATCTTTACATCAAGGAGCTGAGTATCTTGGGTTATTTTATCCCTCCCTGTTTTTGTTTCCCATCTGCTTTAATATATGTATTTGGGTCACTAAATATACATACTTACATGTCTCCTTTGCCCTAGCATCACCTGAGCTGCAATAGGTTTACACTTTGCTAGTGACATTTTTTACTGCTATCAGCATAACACTTAGGTTATTTTTTGTGTAAATTTTGTTTATGCTTATATATGTAGACCTGTGATGTTCTTTGGTCTCTCATACATGTGGTGACTGGCCGGTCTATATTGCTTTATTGTGGGAACTTTTGTTCCCACAGTAAGCTAGTTTCTTAGGGGCATCATATCTTCATTTTTTTGGGTCTATTATTATGTGTTGTATTCTATGCTTTTTTGCTTTTCCCTGTCCATTGGTTTTCTTTTTATTCATTAGTCAGGCAGGCTCTCCAGTTAGTTGTTTGTATGTCTGTTATTTTTTTCTAATTTAATTAAAGTACCCCTTTTATTCTTTGCAAACATTTGTCTGAGTGCTACTTTAGAGGTTTTCTTTTTTGTGTTTCCATATTTATTTATTTCCTCTAGCACCACCTACAGCTTACACTTCTGTTATAACTATTTCAGATTTATTTTTCTGATTTAGGTAGGTTTAGACTCTGCTTTATTTATTGGTAGTGATGCGGTATTCGCTTTGTTTGTGTATATATATATATATATATATATCTCCAAAACACAAACGTAACCGTATCAAAAATCAATATATAATAGAAATTATCAAAAACCACAGATAAACCATAAAAATATAGGTAAGTGGCGGTGCTACAGGAATAAGTAATACATAAACACATAAAAGACACAGAAATCCCAGAGACAAGCACTCTGATCATGAAATGAATAATAACAAAAAGGGTTTATTAAGCATGAGTTAAGACAACAATGAAAAACAAGGTGAAAAAATAAGAAAAAATGAAAAACACAAGGCAGACGGAAAAACACAGCGGAAGAGCAGGTTTATGCATCATGGGTTGTATCACAAACCCTAAAACCTGTGGAAAACCTAAATATATAGGTAAAATAATGGGAGAGGGATCCTAATGCTCCCAGTGGAGATCAAAAAGATCCCACATGGGGTCATGACCGGCCGGTCCCCACTCTATAAAACCACAGGGAATAAAGGGGAAGGATAAGAACGTAACCAGAGAGTGACTAGAATAATATACAAATGAATGTAGCACTCAAAAATCTAGTTGATAGATAAACCTAACATGAGGAAACCCCATATGAACATAAACACATCACAATGCACCTGGGATGGTATAATACAACCAAAAGGATGTAGCTCCACATTGGAGTAGGAAAAAGATAATGAAACCTATACTGTACTCCCCAAATACGTAGCATGGAGAAATACATGCCAAACCAAAGAGACTTATGAAATCAATATGTCAAATAACACAGCAGAATAATAAATCATCTGTGTACAAGGCACAGCTGCTCATGCAGAAAATGTCCCAGAATCAGAACAAGATGGTAATATGCATATGAGGAAGGAATCCTACTTCCAAAATGATAATTTAAATGTCAAGGTATAGAGCAGCAAACAAATTGCGGCAGTCAAATTGATAGATAATCAGGTAAGTGTTGGAAGTTCATATCACCATATAGTATGCTGCACCTCCGCTCATAGCCTCCAAATTCCTTCCATAAAATGGCAGCACTGAACTTACCATCAAGGTAATCTTCCTATCGCTGTGTATGAGACATAGAAAAATGTAGAGCTCTAACACTGCGTCTCCGTCCTGCACATCCGACAGCCGTTTCGCCACACAGGGCTTCTTCCGGGAGTGTCGTCACCAATGCGGCACAAGATTTTGTAGTTGCACGCCTCAAGGGTTTGTGACAAAACCCAAGATGCATAAACCTGCTCTTCCACTGTGTTTTTCCGTATGCCTTGTGTTTTAAATTTTTTGTTATTTTTTCACCTTGTTTTTCATTGTTGTCTTAACTCATGCTTAATAAACCCTTTTTGTTATTATTAATTTCATGATCAGAGTGCTTGTTTCTGGGATTTCTGTGTCTTTTATGTGTTATATATATATATATGTATATATATATATATATATATAAATGTAAATACAACTGTATGCTCATCTGCATGTCTTAGGCAGGTCTGCAACCCCACCTTTCACCATTATCACCCAGCACACAGCACTTCCACTGCAGCAAGAGACTCTGGGAAATGACATGCAAATGAGCACACAGTGCCACTTTTTGCTTCAAAAACCATTTTTAACATGGTTCCCTATAGGCTTAAGCTTGCTGCATGGTTACAGCTTTGAGCACAGCCAAGGTTAAGGTGCACAGCCAGAAAACCCACCCACAGACAGCTTTTTTTTTTTCTCTCCCAAGAGAGTTGCACCCTCTCGCTCATCGGATCCCAGTCCACTTCAGTGGATAGGGAGCTTGCCCTTGGACTGTCCAACCGAAGTCAAACCCGCCCTCAGTGCACAGTTTCCCTGAAGGTTTCAGCCCGAAAGCCTAGGTCTCCAGGGACACTGATGCCTTCCTCCGTTAGGATTCAGGACATCCGTCTCTTCCTCCCTCTGGCCCGAGGCCCGCAAGTGAGTTCGCATCATCTCCCCTCTTTCGAGGGTTGTGCGGGTGCACCCCAGCCCCAAAGGGCTGGTTGTTCGAATGCCATCCCCCCTTAGCCCGAAGGCTCAGGGGTTCTGTGGTCCGGGGCCTGGACACCACCTCTCAACGAGCTAGAGG
>WSYH01015383.1:0-14330 GCA_036426205.1 Ascaphus truei | reverse complement strand
AATAAACATTAAATAATAAGTGCCACAAGAACCGTGTTGGGGATAATGGCGTCTGCAGCTGTAACGCAGGGGTGGCTCAGCACCCAACACACTAAGAGAATGGAAACAAAAGAAAACAGCGCACAACGCCAAATAGTGAAGCAATTAAAATATATTAAGAATTAAAAAGGGGGTAATATATACTGCGTACATGATAAAAAGTTGGTAAAAGGCATGTAGTGTGTATCACACTGTTTACCACTTGGCAGCTGTTTGCTGTAGATTCAGGTGCTTGCTTCCCTCTGCTGCTGCAGCTCAGTTGATTCTGGGGCAGGACATCAGTCTTTTCACTCCCAAGGGGATTTCCCTCATGCAGCCAGGTTTCAGCAGTGGTACTGGGGCTCGGTGAAATCGCTCCTGCTTCCTGGCCGTATGAAGCTGCTCCTGTACCTCGGTAGGTGTTATCCTCTGCACAGAGGTTAAAACGAGCTTGCTGGGGTGCCCTCAGGTGCCACGATGCCGCTCCGTCGCGGGACGCTGTGTAATGACGTCACTGTCTACACAGCAATGGTGGATTCATAGGGAAGTTTGAACGTCTTGCAAGTCTCTCACAAGTGTCCAAAACAGACACAGGATGAATAAAAACAGACAGGCCATACAAGACAAAGGCCAATGTAAGCAGATTAAGGCAATAGAAGTTACATCCAACTAGTTTCGTAGAATTAACTATTCCAGGGAATAATTAGGCCATACCCAGAGGTCTTAAATACCTCACATAGAACCTTATTGGTCAACCAATTAGGGATAGACCAATCATCTACAATAGGTATGTTTCGCGTGATAGGGAAGATGTGTAGTTTACTTTTAAAACAACAACTTTATTAACAAAAAAACACAACAAAAAAAACAAAACAATACTAATTAATTAAACTACATATAGACAAAACCTAGATAAATAATTAAAAACATGCGGAATAAAAGAAACACAATATTAGTCGACTTAAAATAGACACCATCATACTTGCATAAAAGAGTGTAACTAGAAAAAAGCGTACCTGTGTGGTATGATTAATTTACAATGTATCATTGATTTGTGGATTTAAACTGTTTCTGAAAATACATACCTGCAAAGTCCTTTTTTTTCTCCTTTAGAGAATACACGACTAAGGATTTTTAATATATTGTTGATGAATGTGCCGTTTTTTTTTTGTTACATGACCCCAGAGGTGGTGAAAAAAATGATTTATGATGGAATGACAACTTAGTTTTTTAGTATTTATCTAATGTTTTTAACAAATTCTGTCAGTATCAGGGTCCTTTCCTTATAATTGTGTTATATGTCTGAATTTTTATAAGTAGGGGATCCTGTGTCTGTGTGGTTTCATGTAATTTTAACCTAGTTCTGTTAATATGGAGGCTAGAATAAGGGGACTGTGACAGTGTAAATAAAAGCCACCAGTTATATGCCTGGAAAACTTATGTCTAGTCTGCAGTGCAGCACCGACTAGGTTTAACTTCAGCTGGGAACCTCAGGACAATTAGTTGGATCCCAGCTGCCTAATCAAGGTGTGTTAAAACCCAGGCTGTAGACACATGGACCCTGGCTGTTGATGAGAGAGGAGCAAGAAGTAAAGAGATTCCTGAAACAAGGTCGCGTAGCAAAGTAGTTGTATTGTGAACGTCTGTCCCCTGCAAGAAAAGGGTAGCTGCCTTATATGTAAACTGTCTGCTAAAGAGAAACTGTTTGTTTGGTTGCTGAAGAAAAAGCCATTTCGTTTTTTGCTGATGGAAAGACATTTTTGTTTTTGTTGCTGTATATCTTTTAAGGCTAAAAAAAACAGCCTTGTCAAGAAACCACGTGTGTTGCATGTACCCTGCAACAGGGACCCTGTGTGTTATTTTCTCTTGCACATATAACTTATGGTTGCAATGAGACCAAATACTCTGTGTATCTTGTTTCATACACCTATCTATTTCTTGCTTGTGACTGATTGGGGGGGGGGGGAGATATAGAGAGGTGGTGCGCTGTGGAGTTGGTATCGAATTTGGGCAGAGGCAGGATCAGCGATTACAGGGGCCATTCGTGCCCGTGACGTGACCCTGCCTATCCTTACGAACCCTCCCCGGGGGCGGAGATTCACTCCTCCCCCTGGCTGTCACCGTGGTGGGTGTGCCGAATTGGCGTCATAGGGGGCGTGGCCGGTGTGTGGTATCGGGCAATTCCGAAACACTTCACCAGGGCTCTCACACATGACGTCATAACGGCGCGCACCCAGTTTTGGCGCCAAATCTAAAATTGCAGATTATGATTATGTGGTTGTATATAAAGGAGTCCCTCTCTTCTATCCCCCCACACTCTTTGATAAAGGACCCCCATGGTCGAAATGCATAGGAGGTACTGTTTTCCCCTGGGGGTATGTTTTTTGTAAAGTGAAGCTGAAAATAGACCTTTTATCTACACCACCTGGCTCCAGGCAGTGCACTGTTTTGCTCTTTTTCTATCTACTGGACTTTATAACCAACAGATCTGCATGCCTGGATAAGGACTGTGACGGATTCTGGGCTACAGTTGGAGTGGGTAGAGTTCATATATTTAAATATGTGTGATTATTATAGATGAGTACATTTGGCACTGTTGTCTCCAAGAGGGATCACTAGAGTATCTTATAGGTACAATAGTTGGTCACGTTCAGGAGACTTATGGTTTAGGTCACTCACATATCGCATCTCTAGTTAACCCCTCCACGTCTGAGTCCGCCCACCAGTCCTGTTCATTATGTAAGCTTAACTTTTGGAAAAACTTCCACTGACTTTGGAGCACCCATTCCTTTTCATATCTCCATGAATTGTTCCCAGACTGAAGTCAACTACTCCCCCTTACCTGTGACCTACACAGCGGCACAGAGATGCAAGATGAAAACCTTGCAAGAAGAAGAACTACCTCCGATCGGTCTGACTGTCGTGTGCTGTTGCGTTAGCGGAGTGGTAACATGTCCCAAACAAATGCCATGATTTTGATTTTCTAAATTGATGTAGTGAGATACTCACCACTGTCACTAATATATATTCTTTTAATACTACAACATGAGGTTTTGCGCTTGTTTTTTTTTTTGTTTTTCTCCAATCCTGAAACCTGACTACGCACCCCGACTATCCGCAACTCTCCTCTCCTGAATCTGGCAAGTACTCACTATCTCACATCTCCAATCCTGACCGGCTTGAATGACTACCCTACACTCTCGGCGCACCTGCGTGCTGTGGGTCAGCGTTATCCAATTCCCTGCCTCAGCACCAGGCCGGTGTCTTTTGAAGCCCCGGACTTTTGCAGACACTCTGGAGGCTGCTCCACAGGGAGTCTCAGAAGTCCGGATGACATTATACATGACTCATCCCTGATCATAAATGACAATGGTGAATGCTTCATGTATCCGCTGTCCTGCCTGACTGAAATGTAAATGTCCTTGTTCTATAACTTTAAAGTTCTAAACTCTGAGCTACTTCTCCATGAATGCTTTTAATAAATTGTTACAGTTTTATAACTAGTTTTTAGAACATGTAACTACCCATTGGAGGGGAGGGGATAGCAATTATTGCTACAAAAAGGGAACTTATGGATTTTTTCAATGAAAACTCTAGTCCCTATGGGGCTAATGTTTGATATTGAGCTTGGAGTCTTTCTTTGAAACAATTTAGTGATATAATAAAATTGTATATGCATTTTTACCATCATTAGTCTTATGCAACTAAACAGGGGTGAGCAAACTTTTTATGCCGAGCCCCCCTTTTATCCATGAAATTTCTCGGGGCCCCCCTGCCTGAGGTAATCAAAATCACATTAAAAAAAGCTTTATAACGGTATATAATGTAAATACAAATATGTCTAAGCCGCGCATAGAGTGCCGCGACGTGACGCTAGCGAAAGTTGTATTTCGCTTTACGGCGGCGGCTGGGCGACCAGCCATTGATTGGTTCAGGCGACAGCCCCTGAAAAATCAATATTGCCGGCTTCAAAAAATTGGTCGCCACGTCACTTTACTATAAAGCGCATGAGCGGCGGCGACAATGCATTTGTTTTCGGGCTACGTCGGTCGCCGGCACTATAAGCCCAGCCTAAATACTTACATTACTTCAACAGCTCGCTCCTTGCAAATTAGGCTGTTTCCACGCTGCGCGGAGAGAGGTGACATCACCAACTCTCGAAGCATGAGCAACGGGTGTCCTGCATAATTTTGCAAGCACGAGCGGAGAACGTGTTTACACTTTTTTTTAATGATTTCTGTACATCATATTGATAGTGGCAGCCGACCCCTTTCACTTGCAGAGGATCGCAGCGAAGCAGGTTGCCAGCGGAGGAGAGCGAGAAACACAGCGCATTGTAGGGCAGACACCATAAGGAGGCACACACAGACAGCACCACACACCCACCAATAACAACACACGTCACAACACACATATTCACAACACACACACAGTCTCACACTAACATAATACATAGCAACACACAACACTCAATCACAACACCCCACACCACTCAGACGACACCACAGGCACAGCACACACACCACACACTCATAACAACACAACACTAATCACAACACACCCACCACACACACCACACACACTGCGTATATATTATATATGATATTATATATATATATATATATATATATATATATAATATATAAAATATATTATATAAATTACATAACAAATATATAATCTATACTTATATATCATAATATATAAGTGAAAGACTGGCTACACCCAGTATCCACACACCACACACACCACACACACACACATATACACACACACATATTATATATATATATCATACATGTAGAGGTTCAGTACCGTGTTTAGCCGAGCTTCAATAATCAAAAAATAAATAGATGATAACCGTTCTGTGGCTAACGAAATGCTTTTATTTGTGCGAGCTTTTCGAGATTACACCTGGATCTCTTCTGATATCATCTAATTGTTACCTGATTGCGAGAGAATTGCTATGCATTTTAAACCAGGACAGAAACATAAAACACAGACAAAGTCTCAGTTTTTAGCACATCCGTGAGACTCATACACGGTACAAGTGCCTAATATTATATGTATAAAATATCTAATAGTAAAATGTCTTTATTTGACATTTTTGGCCAAAATTGTTGTAAGCCCCTAGCCAACGCCAAGGCAGACCACATTCAGGGTCCCTAACGCTAATATAAATTCTTAATAACCTGTGTAATAAACAGGAAGATGATTTATAGTAAATCTGTCAATATAGTTGCAAAGTTCTATAGTTCAATAAGAATTGCTATGCTTCATACTTCTCATTCCCCAAACCCCAAAGTAGTGTACTTCTTTTTGTTACGTTGTATTCGTGTGTTCAACCTATCCAAAGGAATAAAATATACTTTATTATATCTAAGCCTCGTTCAGTTCAACCAGTGATTTGGTGTAACCTTTATACCTGTGACAGCTATCGTCACCAGGTATTAAGTTAACTGTTAAGTTACGTGTAAGATCAGTGTATCTCGAAAGCTCGCACAAATAAAAGCATTTCGTTAGCCACAGAACGGTAGTCATCATTATTGATAAAACAAGATATATATATATATTATAATATAAATATAAATAATATATATATAATATATATTATATATATATGTACATAATTAATAATGTACTGCCTAATAATATATTCCCTGTTGCAGTAAGCCCTGGTTAAGTACAGGCCTGCAAACGTAGTTATGGAGGTTTTCCCTCACACCGGTGTGTGCCCTGTGTAAGGAAGGGAGTGGCTGTATGCTCTGAGTCCCGGATAGTGACTCAGAGATGCGCCTGCCCCTGAGGTATAAAGGGCCAACACTGTCAGTTGCAGGTTGGCAAGTAGTTGCAAGTGTTAACCAGCAGTGTGTGAAGCGGTTGGAGGAATACTTTGTGACCCTAGTGCTGTAACTAGCGTAGCAATGGACCAATCAAGACTGTTAAGCAAGCACTGTGTCCGGACCTGGCGCAGTGGTGATCTCTCCCTAGGAGAAAGGGAATCCCACTTCAATATGGGAGGGCGTACCTGCAAAGGGACAGCACGCGAGATGTGCGGCTGAAGCCGGCAGCTGCAGGGGCAGTCTGCTACCCAGTCTACAATAAAGATGCCATGTTCAAAGCAACCCACCCACTGTGTGAGTGTGAAGTTACTCAGCAGTGGCAGTCAACACCGAGAAGGAGTTCTCAGCAGGACAATCTCCCTGCGGCATAAGCATAGACTGATGAGGTGGAGGGCTGCAACGTGAAGTAAGTTGGACTCGTAACCACTACCTCAGATACCTTGTCTGATGATATCCTCTATAACAACCAAGCGGAGACTCAGGAGTCCTGTTACTTGCAGAGGTGCACTACCACACACGACCTTGTAATGGGGACCGGTTAGACCACACGGGCCATGTGAGATGGGTGGGGTCAGAGAAGGGGGGTCCAGCCGTTACAATTGGAGCGCTGCTGGAGACCTGTTAACAGACAGGCTTTTGCTAGCACACATTAGGAAACAGGGAAGTGTCTGCTGCCACTTTGTGCTGTGTGGGACGGAGCCCGGGGTAGTCAGGAGATGCTGGAGGGAGCATGCCCATCAAAACGCCTTGGGATCGTTTGGTGTTGTGAGTCTGAGACCGGGGCTATTGCTGTTGTGTGCCTCGAGTTAGCGCTAGCGGTGGACGCCGAAGGGGGTAACACTGGTAACTTAGGGCAGGAATTCTGGAAGGTCTGCACTAGGCTAGCCAAAAGTAGGTCGACACCCAAAGTACTGCATGGAAGAGCCAGTACTATCGTCTCCATTCAGATCACTTACCAAGGAGCCAGACCCCGGAGGAACGTGTTACAGTAACACAGAAAGAGTGAGCCTAGCCTGAGGTAGTGCAAACACGAGTCAGATCTACGTTAGGTACCAAGGTGGTGCACAAGGCATGTTTATTGTACGGATGTGGTAGCTGCCCCGCAGAGACGGAGCTCCACGTACAGGAAATCGGTGTTCAACGATCAAGAGAGACCGTCAGAATGGAGGATTGCACAGAGCCGAGGTCCAGATGGCGGGGAGGAGAACCACAGAATGATGATCTGCATAGAGAGAAGGTCCAGATTGCGGTCAGAGGAAGAACACGATATGACTGGCGTGGACGAAGAAGACAAGTACAGAGAGACTTTGTGAGTTTGTGTGGAATGGCGTGAAAGCCGTGCTGAGCCGTGTTTATCATGTTTTTTGTTCTCGGGATGATACCCCTGAGAATAATGAGAATGACAGTGTTATCCGATGGGAGGACGAATGGACTTTTATACCCAATTAACAAACAACAGCCAGACGCTACTTCAATGGGAAAAAGGACACTACTTACCAAGATGCGCGTTCCGCGTTCCCGGACAACGCGTGGGCATGCTCAGAAAGTCTTGCAACTTTGCAGTTTGCTAATTGTTGGTCAGGATTGGCGCCAACGAGAAAAACTCCACCCGAGGGGGAGTTGGCGCGAAGATGGAGGCCGCACCCTCATGGACTATGACTCACTACTGCACCTGTGCGGGGTCCTAGCCTACAAGTCTACGAGACATCCCCCTAGTTTCAACTAGGGGGAGTGGTTTGCAGTTCCACCGGATATTGAGGGAAAGAAGGAGGAGGGGTTGCCAAACCCGCCCCTGCCCTTCAGTTGCGAAGAGCCAGTGACCATAAGACCTCTGAAAACGAGTGCCTTCCGCTGGTGATATAGCTGCAGTTGCTGATAAAGTGGACCAGAGGTCCGTCTGATCTCTACTCATCCCTACCGGGCTCCAGGAGGCTTCTGATCATCCGTGTGGAGGGTGTGGAGACTGTGGCGTGTTTTGCCTGCAGTGCCGACTGCCAGGCGGAGCTTGTGGGCAGCGAGGCCCGATGCCCCACTGTTGGACTGCAGTACATGTGGCCCATGACCACTTTGTACCGGTACAAGCGGTGGAGTAGCAGAAATGTTCCCTATGCCGACGACGAGCAGCCGGGAGCACATCTATGGACTGGAGTGCAGGTCCCGCGAGCGGAGTCAGGCGTTCGGTTCTCCGATGGAGAACCCAGCCATCGGAGAGTGATCACGAGGCGCCATCGCCGGTCTCCTACTGGGATGCCTCGCCGACCGAATTGCAAGTTAGAAATCCTCGGACGAGGAGTGTGCTAGGCTGTCGAGTAAGATGGTCATAAAGAGAGACTGTCATACTATGGTACCATGGAGAGATGCCATTCCCCTTGGTGTAGAGACGCGGAGTAGAGTGTCTCCAGTACCGCGACCACCCGATCGCGGAGTCCCACTGCCGTGGTGACTAGTGATCGGAAGGAGGTTGATCCACCCCGACCCTGCGAGGTACTAAGATGACACCGTGCCTGTCGCAGACCCATGGGGTGGAGGAGAAGGAAGAGCGAGTCCAGAGCCAGACTGGATCGCGCAGCAGACGGGCGTTGCCAGATGTCCTCGTGGAGGAGAGAGTCCCGATTGGGAGACCCACCCAAGATGGCGTCGAGCACGTGCGTGCACGGAGGTGATTCGGATGACCAGGCGGCATCGAGTGGGAGATGATCGCGCCTCTGGGTCGAGCAACGGAAGTCGTTCACCTCCTGCCAGACGGAATGGGCGCTCGAGTCGAGAGTGAGAAGCCCAAACTGCCGGGAGGTGAAAGAGAGACTTGTGCCGAAGCTGAACAGGTATTGCTGGGGAGCGTTCGTAACCCTGCTATACCTACGGTTGTCGGTCCCGTCCCCAACAAACCCCGTCCACACCCAAGGTTAGCCCCAAGGCCCCTAGACGGTCAAAGCCCTGTCCCCGTCACATATGTCTTCATTCGGTGGCCAGTTAGTAGGCTTAGGGTCGGTTGTTTTCAGGGGATTCCCGGGGGTCCTATCCAAGAACGGACTGGAAGCCTGGACTGGGGAACGTCCGATGATGGATCGGAGGGTGGAGGAGGATTTCTCGACTGGGTCGATGGCCCGCGAGATTATAGCGCGCTGGGATTGAGGGCGGACACTGGTCCAGAGTAAACGCCAAGGGGGGCGATGAGGGTACGTCCGGGTATCTTCGGTGGTGGCCTGATGAGGAGTCAATAGAGGAGTCTATAGAACATAGCTCCGAAGAACGAAGGAGACTAGGTGGTGGGCCCCATTGTACGAGGGTATGTAGCCTTGTTCGACCGCACCCAATTTACTAGAAGGGAGGGGGGGTTGATCACTGGTGGCTGCCGGGACTTTGATGACGAGGCATACCTTAGGGCCCTAAGGTAAGGTGGGATCGTATCCAGGCAGGCCTTATTATCCCAAAGGGGTCCGCAGGGTTGGATGACCCGGTAGAGACCGATGAGCCCCTGTCATGGGTGCTGCCGGGGCGGCTGGTGAAAGTAAGTTGACCAGGACTTGCCGAGCTGAACGGGCTATTGCGGCAAAATACAGAAGGTGCAGGGCTTGATTACCACGTAGGGTCCCCCGGAACCTCAATGAGAGAGATTAGAGGAGAATAGGGAGAGATGGAGTTAACAACGATATCCAGCACGAATCGTAGAAAAAGGGGGAGTCCATTAAAAAAATCAGGCGAGTCAGAGTGTAGATAACTGTATTCGGGTCTGGAAATGATCGCATGGTTACATGCACAAAGTGGGTATTGCAATAAAGCGAGTGGGACCTCCCACGGTGATAAAGCGTGATGTGCATGATGCCGCATGGCGGAGGTGAAAAGCCAGATGCCTCGGACATTACTATTGAGTTGCCAAATTAGATGAGTTGTTCTGCTTTTTCGTTAGCGCTCCTGCTGGTCAGTGAGTTCGTGGGGGGCTTAATTGTTATTATGTTTCAATGTGATGATGTTTTGCCAGTATTTGTGTGTTCTTTTGCATAGTTTCTGGCGTCCAGTACACCAAAATTTAGGTCCAGCCGGACGGTGGGTATTAACCAGGGGAGTAGTATGCATATGCATAATAATTGACTGCAGACATCTTCCCTGTGGCAATAAGCCCTGTAGGTACCGGCCTGCCACAGTAGTATGGAGGTTTTCCCTCACACCCTGGGTGGTTCCCTGTGTAGGAAGGGAGTGGCTTAATGCTCTTAGTCCCTGGATATGACTCGAGATGGCGCACTGCCCCCTGAGGTATAAAGGGCACCAACCCTGTCAGTTGCAAGGTTGGCAACAGTATTGCAAGTGTAACCAGCAGTTGTGTGAAGGGTTGGGGAATACTTTGTGACCACTAGTGCTGATACTAAGCGGTAGCCGAGTGACCAATCAAGTCTTCTAAGGCCACCATGTGGTCCGGGACCTGGCCAGTGGTGATCTCCCTAGGAGAAAGGGACTCCCACTTCATATGGGAGGGCGTACCGGCAAAGGGACCAAGCACGCGAGATGTGCGGCTAGACAGCCGTCATGCTGCATGGGGGCAGTCGCTACATCCCAGTCTACAATAAAGATGCCATGTTCAAAGCAAACCCCCACTGTGTGATGTGAAGTAACTCACAGTGGCAGTCACCACCGAGTAAGGAGTTCCCTCACAGGGTACAATCTCCCTGCGGAGCATAAATCCTGATGAGGGAGCGCGCGCACGTGAATAAGTTGGACCGAGACCACTACCCTCAGATACCTGTCCTGATGATATCCTCTATAACACCAACGGAGAGGGCTCAGGAGTCCTGTTACTTTGCAGTTGCACCACCACCACACGACCGTTGTAGGGGACCGGGTTTGAGACCACAACGGGCCAATGTGAGACGGGGGGGGCCCAGGGACAAAGGGGGGGGCCACGCCGGTACAGGAGACAGATCGCACCCCCTACACTCACAGCTACGAGGTATCCAACCACACACACACACACACACACACACACACACACACCCACCCACACACACAACCCGACACACAACACACATACACCAAACACACACATCTATACCACACTATATATATAGATACACACCCCATAATACACATCATTACACTCACCATATTTAGCACCCACACCACCACATACACATTATATAATTGAACACACACACACAAACATTTATACCACACACATATATTACACAATACACAACATTAATATAATACAACACATAAACACACACTTTATAACATAAATAACAAATATATATACAAAACAAACTAACCATCAAAACTAATAATTACACACCACAGACATAGACACACCACCACATCTACAACACCATTACACCACACACAACGGTGGGTGAGGGGAAGGAGTATACTAAGCCTGACTCAGGTCCCCCTTTGGATGGGGAAGGCCACCGCCACAAGGCACGCCCCTCTGCAGGCCCCCCCCCTCGCATGCAACACAACAGAGAACTGGAAGAGCTCAAGCACGGAGCTTCTGGCCGCCCTTGCACAACTCTCTGCCCGCCCCCAGGTTTCCCCGCACGCAGCTGCGCGCGCCCACTACACTATCTCCGCGCGCCACCCCCAGTTTGCGTACCGTTGCACTAATATATATTTCCCAATTTTCTCCCGAGATTACTCCATTGATACTATCGAATTTTAATTAGTAATATTAATGTGTTTTATCATTAGGTTATATGATGTGTGTCCAATTATAGTGCAATTTAAGAGTTGCAGAGTTTTAGTTATTGATATATGGTTTACTTACCATATATCTGCACGCATTTTTAAAATACTGTTAATTAATCATTGTCATAATTATTTCATATATATGTATTTTACAGATATAAATTCATTGCTATACTGCGCGACTTTTAAAATATGTTATATGTTTTTAGCTTATATTAGATAAAATGGCTATGTGCCAATAAAAACTTACTGGTCCATAGGTATAGAGAGAGTTTCTACTCACCAATGTTCTATCATGCTTATTTAGGGCCAATCATATTGTTATTTAGATACAGGCCATGGATTTGTAAAACAACCCCACATGTCCGCCAAAATCATCCTGACGAAGCCGTACACCAAACGGCAAACGCGTCCATACCAAACATCCAGAGGAAACGAGCGAAAGCAGCCATCCACCCTAAACCCGGGGCTAGACTCACCAGAAGTGAACGGCGCGGGCGCCGCCTGGGATGCGAAGTGTTCGTCCGGTAGCAGGACACACACGTACCCCGGGAGATCCGAACCCACTGTTTACCCGCATCCCTCTGATCACGCTGTTTTTTTTTTATCATCCAAGGTTAAAGCCTCCATTTGTGAATTTTATAGAATATATTTTTGTCTGTATACACTATTTGGTCTTTTTCTCTTTCTCTTGGAGATCGGTTGCTGAAGTTCTGCACTAACCACAGGACATCCACCCCTAAGTTGGATGATGCTCCTTTTTGCTCTTGTATGTTGAGTAGCACATTCCGTGTAAGCCTGTCCTCTTATTACACATTCACTTTATGACATTCTATAACCTTGTATGCTGTCTTTTATTTTTTTTGACATCTTGCGCGGCTCAAAGCTGCGCGCTCCTCTGTTTTTTTTTGGAAGGATTCTCAATGCAAGTGGTCTGTTTAAGCCCTTATTTCAGCACCTTAATGCACTGTATATTGTCACTTATTTGTTTCATTTATATTGGCACTATTATTTGGGACTTTATTGTTTAACTTTCACATATTATTTGCCAGGTTGTTTGTTTGTTAGAGCGCATATCAGACCTTTTCTGTTATATACTAATATTGTCTTAAACCCCTTAGCACATCATTAGGTAATAGGAAGCAGGCACAACTCGCCTCGAATGATTTTATAAATACACAAATGGCCCTTGAGGAAAAAGGTTCCCCCCACCCCTGATGTATAAAAGGAAGTAAACATTGCGAGTCTGTCTTCACTGTGGGAAGGAGGAGGTCAGTAATCCTCCTGACGACCCCTCCAGGTGTACAAGAAACAAAAATATATTATGTGCGCGCAGTCCCAAAATTATCTTGTAAGTCCCACAGTGTGAATGATTCCTCTGCAGTCTCCTCACCTCCGATCAGCGGGGCACCCACCAAGCATAGAACACATAAACAGTGCGCAAAGAAAGAAAGAAACACCTATTGTATTTACTTAAAAAATCATTGTATTTATAATATGCATGAGGATTAAAAATAACACTTAGCATAATTAAACGGGATTACAATAAATCCACCATTCTTTAGGTGTAGGCTCGTGCTTGAGAGGGGTAATCGGTCACTACACCGAAACCTTTGGCAAGTAAAAAAAAATTCCTAAATGTCCGTAATAATCGATCTCCGCTAAGAAAACAACCCTTTAACCTAGCGTTTTTAACAACCCACAAGAAGGAACTCAGCACGCTGCCCGAGAAACACGCTTGGAACCTTACCCCTCTCTGCTGCGTGTGACGTTACAACCGTTCTCTCCGTGCAGCTGCTGATGTTTCCTTCTGTGGGGTGTGTTAAAGTGCTGTGAAAAGGGTTTTTGTCTGAGCTGGAAGATCTGATGTATACTGGACCCTTTAGGCCATTTTTGACCTTCTTCAGGTGTCCTGATGGAAACCACTCATATAGGCCTTCGGAAAACACTCCATATTTCGCAGGAGGAACTAGAACAGCAACAAACCTCCGGACTAGAACCCTCAGCTCTTAAGGGGGGAAACCCGTGATGGAAGGCCAACTTAATGGGTACATCAAGTCTGATGGGAAAATCTGGGAAGAGGTGCACTTTATCACTCACACAGGAGCTAGGCACCGCATTGAGTGTACATAGCTGCCTAGGCACGGAACTTCACAAAGTGGGTCCGTTTAACTCATAGCAGGACCTCGGGACATATACATCAGGCTCTACGTGGCTGTAGGTGGGACCATATAGGTCACTTTCCGGGTCTCTTTTTGTGACCAGCATACTCTTGTAGTTGTGGAATCAGGAACTTCAACATGGGTATGTTTCAACTCAATCCAGGGGCATGGAACATCAGGAACATGGGCCTAGAATGGGTGCTCGACCTCCATCCAAGTTAATGGGGACAATTAAGTTTACTCTCATGTCTCTTTTGTGACTGGCATTTTGTGGTATCACTAATTCTCATAAGACAAATATTTTGAGTTTTCAGCTTGAAGTGTCTTTCTGCTTCTTTTCCCACTCATGTAGTGTCAGTTCAGCTTCTTGGAGTGAGTCACGACTCCTACCCGCCTGACACTCAGAGCAAAGCTAATTGTTAATGTTTCTTCCATTTCTTGATCTGCAGACTGCCGGTAATCCCTACAGGACCTTTGCCAGTCAGCTGAAATCGACCATCGCACGGGCTTGCGTGTCCACTAATTTGGGATAATGGCGTCTGCAGCTGTAAACGCAGGGGTGGCTCAGCACCCAACACACTAAGAGAATGGAAACAAAAGAAAACAGCGCACAACGCCAAATAGTGAAGCA